>ML685805.1:4525416-4538593 GCA_007922175.1 Pelusios castaneus | reverse complement strand
GTGGCCCTGTTCCCCCTCTGGTCCCGCCCATGTGGCCCTGGCCTCCTCCTGCTGCCGACCAAGGCAGATGTGGTTTTGGGGGTCGGCAAAGCAGGCGATGGGGCCCGTTACTGCTTGGGGCCCGAAACATGCGCCTGCTTCCCCTTCCCCTGAAGCCGCCTCTGGAGTACCCCGTCCCGTTATAACAGCCCCTCAATGCCAGGATTGGGTGTGGCAGTGTTCACTGGGTGCAGCCTCCTCGCCTCCCCATGGGTAAATCAGCCCAGACACGGTCGCCCATGTTAAGGCACGCTAACCCGCTGCGTGCACAGCTCAACACGGCAGAGTTCCTCTTTGTGCAGGCTCGTTTCTAGCCTGGCTCAGGCTGCTGGGTGGAGACTTGGCCGGGTTTCAAGCGTGCAGTCGGGCAAGGTTTTTAGCCAGCCAGGCTGCTAAAGGAAGGCCGAAACTGCAGCACCCTCCAGCCGCTGCCTGATTACGAGGGTGCCCAGAGGTGTGCGGACGAGGAGCAGCTCCCCACATGTGTCGTGGGCTCTTGGCTGACGAGCGCCCCGCCACCGTGGGCCCCTGTCCAGCGCTGTGAGCAATCCCCTTGGTACAAACAAGCTGTGCCGCCAACTGTACAAGGAAACGTTTCCTCTCCAGAACGAGAGTCAGCCAGTGAGCAGGACGCGTCGCCCCTGCTGCAGGTAAGCCCTTTGTACCCCTGGACCCCACGAATCATGCAGCTTGGCTCCTACAGGGCTGGACGGGGAGGGGGGGGGGCATGACGCTGAAGGGCTTGCTCCTGAGTAACGATTGCTGGAGGTATTTTGGGCTGGGCTGGGTGCAACAGCCACTGGGGGGGGGGGGGGCACTAAGAAGATCCACCAGCAAATTTGTATTCAACATCTGCCTGCCATCAGCAGCCTTTGGCTAGTGGGCGCCCTATGTGAAGGCCCATTACAGGGTCCCCTATAGGCCTGCAAGGGCCCCCTACAGGTGCACAGCCCCCCCCATGGCCCTGCTCTCCCCCCTCCCCATCCTCCCAGCTCCTCCCCACATGGCCCCAGTCTCCTGAGCCAGCTCCTCCTGCTGCCAACCGAGGTAGACACAGCTTTTGGGCTGGGTGATGGGGCCCCTACTACTCAGGGCCCCAGATGTGCACCTGCTTTGCCTATCCCAAAATTCACCTCTGCCCCTCACTCTCCTTGCAGAGTAAGCCCCATGGTTGGATTACTAAGCT
The DNA here is from genome assembly GCA_007922175.1 of Pelusios castaneus. Taxonomy (NCBI): domain Eukaryota; kingdom Metazoa; phylum Chordata; order Testudines; family Pelomedusidae; genus Pelusios; species Pelusios castaneus. The sequence goes on along the minus strand of ML685805.1, from coordinate 4,537,368 downwards.
CAGCTGGAGGTCAGGGACAGATCCATAAACTATCCCCCACCACCGCTCAAGCCCCAGCACCCCTCTCCAAGCAGTACAGATATCTGCCTTCTGAGGCACACCCCTTAGCGCACAATTCCCTGCATGCTGAGGGCCCCATGTGCAAGGTTATGCAGCAGGTAATGGTTTTATCTTTGCCAGGAAATCACCCACTGCTGAGCCCATGATGAAGTTGGGTAATGGCCTCTACCAAATACCCACATACAGAATGCCCCCTTCCTGTCCCAGTACCCCGGCTGTCCTGGGCAGTTCTCTATTAGCTTGCAGGGAAAGAAACTACATTGTGCCCCTCCCCGTAACTTCAACACTGACACTGAGGATCTGGGCTCTTGGCACTCAGGATGGGGAAATTCCAGATCTAGGCGCCTGAGTTGCAAACTTGCTGGCTGCCAGAAAACCGCACAGGCAGTAAAACTATTGCAGTCAGTCACTGACAACATCCTCATTCCCATGCAGAGTTAGTGTGGGACTGGAGGGGGGGCCGGGGAGAGGAAATCCTCTTGTGGTATAGAATCAGCCTAAGTTCTCTACCTCGGCCTATTGCCTGTAGTGGTGGTGAAATGGGGGGGTGAGCGGGCATTACTGTAATGCTGCACTCTATTTGTGGGGGCCAAAACCAGCGTTTGGGCCCACAGGAAGCTGCCTGACACTTAGGGTCGTTTAAACTTCACTCCGAGCTGGAACAAAGGCCATTTTTATCTGCCCAGTGGAGTTTGCTGGGATCAGGAAATTGATTGACGCCTTAGAAATGCATCCAGCTCTTAGACTTTGCTGCTCCCATGTGGTGCTTTGGAGCCAGGACCGTTAAAAATTAACTTTCGTTTCCTCAAAAACTCTGGCTGCCTTATGAGTTCCTATTGCAGTGAAGGGCGTGGCTGGGACTGCAGTGGAATTACATGCCCAGTCTGCTCTGCGAAAGGGTTCACTGGATCAGACAGGCCTGCCACGGAGCTGTTAGAGAACAGCTAAAAAGAAAAAAGCTTTTAGAAATATCTGTACAGCCTTAAAGTTATTTCTGCAAAAAGAATATGGAAGGGGGCACAGCTGACTGTTGACTGCGTAGGTAGCAAATACCCTCACTCTTCACATCTTTGTTCTTCTATTTAAATGTATGAATTTAGTCCCTATTCCTTTTTAACCCACTATCACCAGTCTCTCCCATCCCTCTCAGTAACCTGCTGTCTTTTCTCCCCCCATCCTTCACAATAGGCCTATCTTTCTTCAGTCTCACACACCTTTCCTTCCCCTCTCCATCAAAGTTACAGGGCTCAGTTGTTCTCATCTCCCCCCAAAATGCAAGGCTGGTTCAAATGCCTTCTGCTGCAGGCCGGTTCCTTTATTCACTCTGTAATGATTCTTGTCTTTAAACCTGAATTCACAGCCCTGCTCTCAAGCAGCTAGGAGCCTGGAATTTGCCACTATGGACCTGGATTTTATCTGTGTAGAAACCTGCCTCCATTGACTTGACCTGGCATTAAAGAGGAGAATTTACCCTTCATAGTGTGGTATGGAAATGTCTGTGGTTTTTCTTTTTACTTACAAATTTTCCTTGGCATATTCTGAGGTCCCTGTTTGTTCTTTAACTTCACCTCTGCTATTGTCTCATTCTGCTTTATAAATATTTATTTGCATTCATTAATGTTAAATATCTAATTTTCTCAGTCTCTTGCACAATTGTATTACTGTAAATTAATTCAAACACTGCCTTTTTGGATGGGTTGTTTGTAGTATAGGACTAAATTACACCAGTTTAAGACACCATTACACCAAAGTGTATCTGCAGTACGTAGTGTAAGTAGAGAGTAGTGTCACACTCTCCTAATGTGACACTAAATGAGGCAATGGCTGGAGAGGTGCATTACTGGGGAGGTGAGGGAAGAAACAGGCATTTGTAAGTGAGGTGGAATTCAGGCTATAATAGGTTTAATGCAATAGCTAATATTTTAATTATAAATCTGCAAGTCTTATGTTGGCTGTTCTGTGGCCTATAGAAAATATAGTTGCCACAATAGTTTCAGTCCAGTGTTAAAGACTATAAATACCGTCACGAATGGTCCTTGAGGGCCATCTCAGCAGAGACATCAAGGACTCAATGGAGAAAAGACTAAGCTTTCTGCCCACCCTTGCAGCTGATCCCTCCAGCAAGAAGTTTGGACAGCCACTGTCCCTGCTATCTGTACTGGAGGCACACAGCCCTCAATCTGGTATATTTTACCAGCTTCACAAGGGAAAAAAAAATAAGAGGGAAAGGAGGGATGGGCTACTGGCCCTGGTTCATGAATAAGAGATTCTCACATTATACTTTGTGCATTATTAGGCTTATTTTCCACCTCTTTCACACAGGGGAACGAAAGGCAGGCTGAGATAGCAACCCCTATTTTTAAAAACTCAATGAATAACAAACATATAAGTGGTCCCCTCACCCTTCCCCCCACACAAAGCAGAGTAAACAGCATAGAAACAATTTTTTAAAACATGTGGTCTTAAGCTATTTATTATGGCTTCCCCCCACTGTAGATCTTGGTTTCTGAACGGAGGATAAACCTACTACATCCACTAGAAAATGGGTATGTATCTGTTTTAAGTTGTTTGCACTTACTGGGTAATGGAATATGTTTTAACAATACTTTCCTTTTGAATAAACAACACTTTACCTGTCCACAGTGTGGGGCAAACTAGTGAATCTTCTCAACAACTCTGTAATAATGGAAAAGAGGTGGTATCTTCATTTAGCAGAAGGGGAACAGAAAATGGTATGGTGATTTTCCTAAGAATCATAGGGTTGGAAGGGACCTCATGAGGTCATTTAGTCCAACCCCCTGCTAAAAGCAGGACCACTCCCACTATATCATCCCAGCCAGGGTTTCGTCTAACTGGACCTTAAATATCTACAAAGACTGAGATTCCACCATCTCCCTAAGCAACCCATTCCAATGCTTCACCACCCTCCTAGTGAGAAAGGTTTTCCTAATATCCAACCTCGAACTCAGCTGCTGGTTGAAACCATTGCTCCTTGTTCTGTCCTCTGTTACTACCGAGAACAGCCTAGCTCCCTCCTCTTTGGTGCACCCCTTCAAGTAGTTGAAGGTTGCTATCAACTCCCCCCTCAGTCTTCTCTTCTGCAGACTAAATAAGCCTAGTTCCTTCAGTCTTTCCTCGTAAGTCATGCGCCCCAGTCCCCTAATCATTTTTGTTGCCCTCCGCTGGACTCTTTCTAATTTGTCCACATCCTTTCTGTAGTGGGGAACCCAAAACTGGACACAGTATTCCAGATGCGGCCTGACAAGTGCCAAATAGAGGGGAATAATCACATCCCTCGATCTGCTGGCAACACTCCTACTGATGCAGCCCATTATGCCATTGGCCTTTTTGGCAGCAAGGGCACACTGTTGGCTCATATCCAGCTTCCCGTCCACCATGACCCCCAGATCCTTTTCTCCAGCGCTACTACATAGCTGATTGGTCCCCAACCTGTAGGATTTTTCCATCCTAAATGTAGGACTTTGCACTTGTCCTTGTTGAACCTCATGAGATTTCTTTTGGCCCAGTGTTCCAATTTGTCTAAGCCCCCCTGAATCCTGTCCCTGCCCTCCAGCGTGTCTACCATTCCTCCCAGCTTAGTGTCATCCGCGAACTTACTAAGCATGCAGTCTATTCCATCATCAAGATCATTAATGAAGATGTTGAACAGAACCAGCCCCCAGGACTCCTGGGACACTCCACTCATTACTGGTTACCAACTAGACATCGAGCCATTGATTCCTACCCACTGAGCCCGTTGATCTAGCCAGTTTTCTATCTACCTTACGGTCCACTCTTCCAACCCACACTTCCTTAACTTGCCAGTGAGAATGCTGTGGGAAACAGTATCAAGTCGAGGTATATCATGTCAACGGCTCTTCCCGCATCCACAAATCCAGTCATCTTATCACAGAAGGCAATCAGGTTGGTCAGGCACAATTTGCCCTTGGTGAATCCATGCTGACTATTCCTGATCACTCTATTTTCCTCCAAGTGTTTTAGGATGGATTCTTTGAGGTCCTGCTCCATGATTTTTCCTGGGATTGAGGTGAGGCTGACCGGTCTGTAGTTCCCTGGATCCTCCTTTTTCCCTTTCTTGAAGATAGATACTACATTTGCCTTTTTCCAATCCTCCGGGACCTCTCCCATTCGCCACGAGTTTTCACAGATAATGGCCAGTGGGTCTGCAATCACATCAGCCAACTCCCTCAGTACCCTTGGATGCAGTTCATCCAGCCCCATAGACTTGTACACATCCAACTTCTTTAAGTAGTCCCTAATCTGACCTTCCATCACCAAGGGCCGCTCTTCTTCTCTCCATTCTGCGTTACCCAATGTAGTAGCCTGGGAGCTGGCCCTCTCTGTAAAGACTGAAGTAAAAAAAGCATTGAGTACTTCAGCCTTTTCCGCATCATCCACCACGAGGATTCCTGCCCCATTCAGTAAGGGACCTACACCATCCCTGAACATACAGGAAATCATGGGTACTAGACCTCAGTATTTGATTCCAGCTTTTGCCTTTCTCGGGAGCATGGAGTGGGATCATCTAGGCACATCTCACCTCACTGGAGTAGGGCTTGGGAACTAATGGCACCTTGATCTCCCCTATACTATATTGTGTGCCCCAGGCAACCTCCTAAGGACCAAAATTCTTTAATCTCACTAGTGTCTCTGAATTAAATAGACAGACATTTAAAATGACATTTAATGTCTCAGGATATGCAGGAAATGAGACCTGTAGAAGTAATGGGGTCCCTTCTGGCCTTAACGTCTATGAAACGATCACTCTCTATTAGTCCATTAAGCTTCAGGCTCTGTTTACTACTCCATACAATCTCTTTTGAGGTCTTCTCTAGACTAGGATAAAAGGTTCCATTGTTAGAAAATGGGCTTCAACACAATGAGATTAGCACGGTTTCAAGTTTTCTAATCTGTATTTTCTTCCATGAACTTTTCAAATGTGTTGAAATCATACATTTAACACTTAGTCTAGACAAGGCATTAAAAAGGACTGCAACACTAGTGCCAAGGGAATGGTGTGGTCAAATACTCAGGAAGGGTTTCTCTTTTTTGTGTTCCAAAGGGGTAGCCGTGTTAGTCTATTACAGAAAAACAGAGTCCTGGGGCACTTTTAAAGACTAACAGATTTATTTATCGCATGAGCTTTTGTGGGAGAAAATCCTCAAAGCGTCCGACGAAGCGGGATTTTCTCCCACGAAAGCTCATGCGATAAATGAATCTGTTAGTCTTTAAAAGTGCCACAGAACTCTGTTTGTTTTTCTTTTTTGTGTGTGGGCTACTGATACACAATTTTATTTTCAGACTACAAAACGTTGGCTTTGGCTGAGTGGAACGAGTCCCATGTTAGATGCTGGCTAGAGTCCATTGGAATTAAGAAAGAATATGTAGAAAAGCTATGTGAAGAGGAAGTGACTGGCCCCGTGCTCAAAGAATTAGATGAACCTTTCCTCAAAAGCATGGGTATGAAAGGAGGCCAAATCCACATACTAACACGCAAAAGAAATGAACTTTTGGAACATTTGCACAAAAATGCTGGGGTAGACTCAGCTCAATCACATATTCCCATCATTAAGGATTCAGAACCGTTGGGTTCTGATGTCACAACCAATGATGATAAAAAGAGAGTAAAAAACAGGACTTCATCTATATCTCTGAAGGCTAATGCATCAACTGAAGAGACAAACAGTGATTTAAAAGGTACAACCAACACCCAGCCCCAACGGGCATCAAGTTTTCAAGGAACATCTTATCACCATGGATCTTCAGAAACAGACAACGCTGGTGCAGAAGAGACTAGTGAGGAGCACACAGAAAAAACACAGTCTACTCGTGGAAGAAAAAGTAGAAAAAGTCATTCTTTACATGAAAATACAGTTGAATCATTAACTCTAAGCAAATTTAGACAATTTAAAAATGAAGACATTAATTTTAAATATGTGGAAAACAGAGTTCTTGCTCCAGAAACAGGAGTAATTGATTTGATCACCCCTTGCCATGAATACAAATCTTTTATAATTGCTGCACAGCTAGACAGACAACGACTGCAAGCAAAGTTTGCCTATGAAGTGATTAAATATGCCTCAGCCTGCATGAATGTTCGAACAAATGGCACGATACACTTTGGTGTTATGGACAGTGTTGAAGATAAAGGTTGGAAACATGGCCAGATAGCCGGCATACCAGTGAAAGACAGAGAAATCTATGTTGATGCATTAGATTACATTGAAAAATGTTTTGAACTATCTCATAGCGAAGCTGCAAGAAATTGCATTCACCCTCCTATTTTTACTGAAGTGATTCAGAAAGACCCTCAAGAACAACACTTTGTGGTAGAGGTTGACATTGAACCATCCTCCAGCACAGTGAAGGGGAAGATTTTTACAGTACGCTTACCTAAATTTAGTGAACAGAATAATAAGGTGAACTTGGACAAAATTCCAGTTCTCTATCAAAGAGTGGGAACAAAGTCTGAGCCTGTAAAGAATGAAGAACTAGTCACTTTTATTCAGGGTTTACAAGACCGGGATGTCAGAAGAGAAAAGGCTGAGTCTTCCAGTAACGAGGACCCTATAGAAATGTCCCAAAATTTAGGTCGTAAATTATCAGTTCTATTCACTGATGGCAGGAACTATATGAATGATTCTCTTTGGTACATTCTTGTAACAAACAGCTGTGGGAAGGAAGATCTGAAATATGTCAACTTTTTAATGCGCATGAATATTTTCTGTGTGTTTGATTTTGATGAGGACTCCAATGTGTCGGGTTTATATGCCAAGTACAAAGAGCATCATGCAACAAGGTCGCATTTCTTGCAAAATTATGCCAATGAAAGCAGGATGAGCACCACTGAATTTCAAAAACATTTGGGACTATTTGATCACACCAGCTGGATATTTTGCAATGGACGTAGTGATTTCCTTGGGGATGAAAAACCTTGTGATGAAGACACTTGGATTAGAACTAAAAAGAAGTATCTTAAGAAGGCTATTTCTTTTATCTGTGATGAAATCCTTCCAAAGGGATCTTTTGTGGTACTTTTCCTACTGTTATCACCTGTGGAAAAGCCGATGGTAGACACCTTTCAGGAATTCTATACAGAAATGAATGGTATGGATTATATCATATGCCTTGCTGAGTCCAAAGAAAATTATGAGAAGTGGGCTAATCTAGCTCAGGCATCTTGTAGCATTGAGACACTAGAACAGAGGAGCATTGTGGGCATGAAGCTAAGTCACATAGACGCTACTATTCAAAACATGTTGCCTTCCACAACATGTCCCAGACATTTACCAGTTTCCACAAGAGGTCTGTGTGAGCTTCCAACACTGGAAGAAGAGAAAATGTTTTCCCTTGAAGTACTGTGTGCAGATCAATGTGATGATATCAAACTGGAGCTTCTGAGCACAAAAGAAATACAAGAGATAGAAAGTACATTTTACCAAGGCAGAAAAGTCAGCTGGAAAAATTTCTGGCTTGCTGATAAAGGGAGCTGTTCAGATGTCATTGAACGTGAAACCTGTGAGGAGGTGCATAAAATCTTAGATGACATTTTGTATGGAAATAGAATCAGGTTTTCTGTGGCTAAACTGAAAATATTTCATCAACCTGGAAGTGGAGGAAGCACCATTGCAAGGCAGGTACTATGGAAAAGAAGAAAGGATTTAAGATGTGCTGTGGTCAAACCCTCATATCCAGTTTCAACTGTCTCTCAACATGCAGTTAGCTTTAGAGAATATGATGAAAACGACATGAAGAATTATCTCCCAGTCCTCCTCCTGGTTGAAGATTATGATGAAGACTATCTCGATGAATTAAAGAATGATTTAATGGATGCCATGGCAGCGCGAAGAAGTCATTTTTCCAAGCCTTGTTTCATCCTTATGGGTTGTAAACGGTCAAATGTCCCTGAAAAGCTTTGCAAAGCTTCTCCCCTTGATACAGTTGCTGTCACTCACAAACTGACAGATCGAGAGAAATACATGTTTAAAACCAAAATTGAAAAACTACAAAAGCAGAAAGACTTCAAGCCTGAATTTATTCTGACTTTTGTCCTAATGAGTGAGGAGTTTAATGAAACGTATGTGCGGCAGTTTGTAGAGCACTTATTGCAGGGCATAGACCTTTCTTCCCCTGTTACTAATCTAATGAGATATGTTGCTTTGCTCAATTTCTATGTACACAACTCATACATTTCATTATCACACTGTGAGGCTTTTCTAGGGCTGGGGGCATACACAGAAAAGAGAGCGAGAGAGTATGATTTCAAAAATAACTTAAGTGAACAAGCAAGAGTTATTTTTATTGAATTAAGAGAATACACCACTTGTATTACATCTGTGCATATCATACATTACCTGGTTGCGAAGGAAATTCTGCATCAGCTCTCAGGAAGTCAGCCTCAGAGTCAAATTGCAATGAATCTTCTCCAGGAAAAAGTGCTTTTTCACCATAGATTTGGACGAGAAGAGTTCATAAAGTTCATCCGCGATCTATTCATACGACGTGACAAGAAGAGTAGAGGAGACAATACCGACAGCCTCTTCTCTCCATTCATCGAGCATGTCTGTAAGGTCGAAAACTGTGAAAAAGCTATAGAGGTTTTAAAAACTGCCTACGAATGCCTGGGAAAAGATGCCTTCTTTGCCCAGCAGCTTGCTCGATTGCATTACACTCATGAAAAATTTGAGGATGCAGAATATTGGGCAGGGATAGCCAAATCCCATTTGCCAAATGATTCTTTTATTTTGGATACGGAAGGTCAAGTGTACAGGAAATGGTTCAGTTTTACAGTGGACAAAAAGACAGATGAAGTCGCTCCTGGTGAAGTCATTCAGATGATAGAAATTGCCCTTAAAGCTATGAAATGCTTCAGGGCTGCGCAACAGGCTGCAAAATTAGAGATCGACAACATGAACAATGCTGGTTATTTTGGTGAGGTTGAAGTAGGATGTCGTCTACTAAAATTCCTGTCTACTCTTGAGATATTTCCCAGAAACACACAAGGGGAACATTCTGAGCTTGTGCGTTATTTGCTTACAGACTATATTCCTGAAGAAATTAAAAAACCCTGGGGAAAGCTTCACAGTCGTTTAAAAGGCTTGCGCCAGAACATTTATAATGCTCTGGAATGGATTTCTGAAGATATAAGTTACTTCCAAACAGATAAAAACCAGGACAAAGACGACGAGGAGGGGCAAGAGAAGGAAGAACAAGTTTATAATCCCAGAAAGTGGTTGAAAAGACAATCTGAAGTATATGCTAAGTTCTTTACCTCCAAAGATCTTATGGGAGAAAGCAATGAGGAACCTGAAAATCAACTAGTTAAAAGCATGAACATTTATAAGTATGGTGGGGGCAGCGTCACTACCATTCTCTCATTTTTCTCAGATTCAAAGGAGAAAAGATCAGTTGAAAAGCTAGAAAAAATAATGAACTTTTACCCAGAAGACCCACGGAGAGAGAGGCTGGAGGACATTGATCTCATCAACTACATTTTGTGTCACATCACGCTATCATGTTTATCTCCCGGATCTTCCAAACTTCTTCCTTTTCAAATGCTTAGAGAACTCAGCAATAGATTTTTTAAACAGAGAACATCATTTCCGGCAAGTGCCTATTTTTTGCTCACCTTATTGTACTGGCCTGATGATGCTTTAGACAAAGAACCTAATCCAGATAAAGAGGATATTCTCATATCAGCTCTTCAGACCATGAAACGCCTGCATGACATCAAGGTGAAAAATGTTGCTCCGAGAAAGAAAAGGATCTACACACATTTTTTCCTGGGAAAGGGCAGTGGTCTAAGAAAGATTGTGCATAAAACTAGGATTGATAAATTAATTGATGGCTCACTGAATGATCGACGAATGAAATGGCAACATGGTGACGTGTGGAATATAGGTAAAATACGTGATGTCCTAAGAAGAGTTTCAGGTTGGACAGAGAATGGAAGTCTGTTTGTACGGGGTCATGTCAGGCAGATTCATATTTTACCTTTACATTATAATTCAGTACCTCAAGGAAATGAAAATGTGACATTTTATTTAGGATTTTCATTTAATGGGTTTGTTGCACATGATATTCAAGTCAATAAGTAAAGGGGGTAAGAGCTCTTCCATACAGTGAGGCACTTGGGTGCATTAAGTTGAAGTACACACTGCCTTGTTGGAAAACTGGTAGCGTTGCAGTAGAACCTTAGAGTTACAACAACCTTGGGACTGGAAGTTGTTCATAACTCCAAAATGTTCAGCACTCTGAACAAATGGTTATGGGCGAAAGTTTACAACTGAGCATTAACTTAATAGAGCTTTGAAACATTACTGTGCAAAAGAAAAAGCTTTCCTGGGAAAGGGCAGTGGTCTAAGCTTTCCCTTTTTTTTTTTTTTTTTTTTTTTGAAAGGAGTTTGTTTAACACGATGCTGTACTGTATTTGCTCCCCTCACCCTTTTCTCTGCAGCTGCCTGATTGGGTACTTCTGACTCCAATTGAGATGGGTGGTAGACTGGTCAGTTCGTAATTCTCATGTTCATAACTCTGAGGTTCTATTGTACTTGTTACATTCAGAAAATATTGTACATGAAGAAATCAAATTGCCTGACACTCATGGAAAAAACAGGAGCAAAGACCTGTGGAAGCCTGCTTCAAGATCTAAAATGTTCGGAAAGTTTTTTTAAAAAGACAATCTGTTACCACAAATCACAGTGATTGACGAATTATGGGTCCATTCACTGTTTGAGTTTGTTTTATGAGTGTAAAATAATTTTTAAAAGGGAAGCTCATTAATACATTAGTTATGGGGAAAACTGAAATATGCAAGAGAGACAGAGAAGGAGAAACCATTGAGAAACATTTGTGGATATGAGACCAAATTCACCACAGAACTAAACAAGTGTTAATGGCACTTTTATATTCTTTTCTCCAAAATCCAGGCAGTGGATTCCACAGGAGTTATATTATGTAACTTAAGGCATCCAAGAAGCAAAATAAAAGAATTTTAAGATAGAATATCATTTGTAATTATTTTATAATTTGGTTTTAGAATTTTGCAAGGTGAAGGAAAGAAAATAATTGTAAAGTCACTCCTTTCATGTACAGCAACAGAATTATGTACATTAACTATTTAGCATATTTTGAAGTAAAAAATCTCAAAGCAACATTACAAATTTTCAAAGGTTGTCTAACAAACTAAACATGAGCAGGTCTCGCTGTGTTGAGACCAATGTTATGAATTGGTGCAATTCATTTTGATGTACAAAAAAGCTTACTTATAATAATCAAATATTTTTGAAGTTTGTGTTTTGATTCTTTCAATGTTGCTACCTTATTTAAATGTCACTGGAAATTAAAATATGATTTGCACCTTGTCTGGCTAAACAACCTTTTACAAAAATCCTAACTTGTTTATTGAGTGCTTACATACAGATAGAAGATAAAGGGCAGACAGATGTAAAGTTTTCACCTAAAACACTCAAAAACTGCTCTCTCTAGGGCAGTCACTTACTCCTGCAGTTTATTTGAAACTATAATCAGTCACTCTTTTTCTATAAACAATGCTTAAGACCTAGTTTTCTGTTCAAAGTCAGGGGGAAGATGAAAGTTACTTTTAAATTAAAATGGAAATTGTTACGAAGAGGGCTGTTAAAATCAGCTTATTCTTTTTTAAACTTAACATAACATCCATGCTACATACCAGAGATGACACACAGCCTTCTGAATACATTAGTACAATTCCAGGATTTAAATTCACCTACGTCACAATCAAGTATAAATCATGTTAGATTCTGTTATCTTGTTCAAAGAAGATTGATGCCTAACATCTGCAAGTAGTGCTGTGCAGAAAGTTCTCAACAGTGATGTTCTCTCTTGGGTTCA
>ML685805.1:4496117-4525406 GCA_007922175.1 Pelusios castaneus | reverse complement strand
GTAGACCCAATGGTTGTACTTGACAGCTGGTTCCCAGTTATTTTGCTCCTGTTCCACACAAACAGCAGCATAAGCTTGGCTGTACTCATTAGCGGGAGGCCCAAGGGTCAGGTGCGCACACGAGCAGGTGCGAAAGTCTGGATGCCATCAGCCTTGTTGATTTTGAGGGTGAAGTTGGTGGTCCAGTCTTCGAGACAGAAGACAGGCCTGGCTGGGCATGGTCTTGTGCACCAACCAAGCCTTCTTCAGAAGCGGAGCAGCCAATACATGGCCCAGCTCAGGAAGGCAAAGCATTTGGAGGCAGAGCTGCCCGTATGCCTGTGGCTGTGCTTATGAGCATGGTGGGGCTTTGGCAGCATCACTGATACCGTAAGTGCCACATGGGAGGGGCCTAGCAAGTGGCTCATTGGTAGTGATGAGTGCCGATTCACTGGTCCCAGATCTGGTTCCACATGTGGACACACAGCCTCTTTCTTGAGGCTCTTGCAGAGGCAAAGTTCTCGAGCCTCAGGAGTTCTAGGCAGGAATGAGAGGCAGAGGGCAGTGATGTAGGTTTCGCTGGGGCACTACAGACTTTGCTGCTCCTTGCTCTCTGAGAAGCAGAGTGGGCATGAAGCACAGCTTCTGAAGCTGGCTTGCCACCGCAGGACATAGTCCCCAGGGTGGGGAGCACTTTGTGAGCGGAAAAAGTCTACAGGAAACCTAACTGACTGACTGGCAGGTAATTATGTACAACTAGAAAAACTACTTACAGCTCGTCATTGGAACAAATAAGAGGCTTCTTAGCAAACTGAGTGAGAAGGAAAAGGGGTTCCAACTCTGGCCACGTTGTGATGAGAGAACTAGCTTGTCATCGACCCACCCAGCCTCCTAAAGCTTGAATGTATCACACAGCGGACACATGACATCCATGTGGCTCAACAGACACTACTACAAACAGTTCCGACTCTAGTGCATGGCTTGCCTGTGACCACTCATTTGGAATCCCCATAGGACCCACCAGGCAAAGGAGAACGGAGAAGCCATCCTATTAGAATCCTCTTCTGTATAAGCCCCTTGGTCTGTCCATATGGCAATGAGGGCTCCAGCACTGACTTCTTTGGTTTCAAGGTCAATGAATTTTGTTTAAACATTGAGGATAAAGTAGTAATAGTCAACATGCATTTATCAAGAATGCTAAACCAAACCAACTTTGACAGGCTACTCTAATGCTTCCTACATGACATTCTCATACGGAAACTATAGGAATATGGCTTAGATTAAATAATAAGGGGTGTATAACTTCTTGAGAGACCAGACAAAGATTATCAATGGTTCACTGTCAAAGTAGGAGGAAACATCAAGTAGCATCCTCCTTAGGTCTAGTAATACTACTCAGTGTTTTCATTAAAGACTTGGATGTAGAGGAGAGTATGCTTAGAGGCCTGCAAATCCGCAGATATCCTCAGATATGATGCGGATGTCCACAGACAATTTCTTGCAGATGCAGATGGGATACAAAGCCACATATTTGTATCTAAGCAGAGCTAGAGCCCTGCGAATCTGCAGATATCCACATTATATCTACCTCCGCAGATACAACCGCTGATATCTGCGGCCAATTTCTTGCACATGCAGATCGGATGCGGATCCACATATTTGTATCCGCACAGGGCTCTATGCTTACAAAAATTAGCAGACCACATCAAGCTGGATGGGATTGCAAGGACTCTGGAGGCCAGGACTAGAATTCATAATGATCTTGATAAACCGAAGACTTGATTTGAAATCAGTAAAGACAGGTGCAAAGTATGACACTTAGGAAGAGAAGTGAACAAATACAAAATTGGGAATGACGGACTAGACAGCAGTGCCGCAGACAAGGAGCTAGAGGTTATAGCAATCACAAATTAAATGAGTAAGTGTGATGCTGCAGCAAAAAAGGTAAATGTCATTCTGGCTAACAAGAGTCTCGTATACAAGACAGGATGTATATGCTTTAGATGTAGAGAAAATGAGTCCAGAGGAGAGCAACAAAAATGACGAAAGGTTTTAAACATACGACATAAGGAAAGGTTCAAAAACCTGGACATGTTTAATCTTGAGAAAAGATGACTGAGCATAGATGTGATAAGTCTTCAAATATGTAAAAGACTTCTTTCAGGGACTGCATGTAAATTGTTCATGTTTAATTTTTTTTGACCCAGTTTAGCACCCAGAGCACTCCAGCTAAAAGGATCTTCCCATTCCTTAACAACCTAAAGGCACAGCTGCTGTGCTTTATGTCTGTCTTACTAACACGTGTATAATTACTTGAGTAGTCTTAGTAGCTTTTATTAATTCTAAGCATCATTGTAAGATTACCGAGACCTAAACAAGACAATGGAAGCCAGAATTTTAAATAAAGCTACAAAAACACCAAAATAAAAATTACCCAGGCTGAGCATAAAGATCAGATTTGGATTGTCTGTAGACTCAAAGACTAATACTTTATTTCCCAATTTAAATGTGTTTTCCACAGCTGAGCAATACACATTGTTTGGCATGGCATTACAGCATATTTAAACTAATGCCTCTGCAGTGAAACTATGCCTCTATTCGCTTGCCTGATTTCATTAAGCTATTTAAGCTGAAATCTGTTTGAAAATGTTACTTTTTATACTTAAAACTATTGTGAAGCACTCCAAGACAATGTTGCATAGTTTAAATTGTTCCTTCAGAGAAAACACACAGGCAGCAATTCTTTTATTAAAATCAATGTTTAATCATTAGAGGAAGTTAAATTGAAAGAAATACATATTATGAAAGTGCATACATTCACTTTTCCATTCCTGAAGAAAAAATGAGCCCCATAAGAACACACAAGGAATGCAAGATTGATAAATTGCTCTTGGCCCCACCTTGTCTTCCACATTTTTTCAACTGAATGCTATAAAAATTAAACTGCAGACAGTTACCATTTCTACAGTCAACATGCATGTAAGAGTTACCCACACACTTACCAGTCTTTCACTTTATCCCTCCCTCCCACCAATACTTTTACAATCTATTACAAGTTTTCTACATGTGCTCACAGATTGATGGGCATATTCTAAAAACAGTTAAATTAGTCCCATTCACACCCCTTCTTCAAAATGCATGAATTTGGGACACTTTTTAATATCAGCACCTGAATGACTATTGGTTTGTCAATGAAATATAAACTCTTTGTTTGATCTCAAAGTCACTGCCTATACCATGGGTTCCCAACCTGTGGCCATGGGGCTTTTTCAAGTGGCCCGTGCTCCCCTGCGTGCAGCTGGGAACTTGGCTGTGGCCACCTGCCTCCCCTCTGGTTTGCATGGAGCCCTTTTTTAAAAAAAATAATTTTAATTAAAATTTTACTTAAATTTAATTAATTTAATTTTTATTAGACTGGTGACCCTTCAGGGCTATAAAAATTACACTTGTGGCCCTCAAGCCAAAAATGTTGGGAACCATTGGCCTATACCAGTAGAACTGGGCTGAAATCCATTTGTATTATACAGGACAGCTATGACACTGAACCAAAAGCTCAATTTAAGACCACTTGTGTTGTAATGCCAAGTCCATTCAGAAAAATCCCGATTTATTGTGTGAAAAGAATGTATTTAACTCTTTATTATTAAAACAGTATTCATATTATTCTGTGAAATATTTAATTGGCATAAAAAAGTCTCAGACAGATGGCATTTCAACCATAGATTATATTAAATTAATCTGGAAGCATTTTACTTTCTTGTAACATGAAGTGCTAGAGGATGGGCACCCAATACCAAATGGGAGTATTGTGAAGTAGGTCAAATTATTTCATCCTAACTGCCCCTGGAGGCTGACCTCACAGACAACTCCAAAGAATCAGTTTTTAACGACTTGACAGATTTGGTGGAACTAACATTAACTATTTGCAACTGTTAAAATTAAAGGAAAAGATAATGAACTTAAATCCTATATAAGCATTCCACCATGCTCCCAAAAGAGATGTCTGAACAGATGCATCACAAGTGAGAAAAGTTAAATTCTGTGTGATGGCACTTGCAAGGCAAGTGAACAGTTACAGTTTGAATTCTTGAGTTTTTAATAGCAACCCGCAGGGGATGTATCTTGATAAAAATACAAATATCACATCTCTAAAAACTAGTAAAGTATATTTTATTCTGTATGAGAAAAAAAGTTAAGATGCTATTATAAAGGAGAATGAATTCTTAAAACCTATGTAAGATATTTAATTCTGAACAGACTTGGTGGAGCTGTAAATGTCAAATTTATCACAGTAGAACAATAATCTGAATAAAATAATTAAGTAAATGGAGATGTTAACAGTTTCAGTTTCTATTTGACTACCTCCATCTATTAGCTTTCCCGATGTGTAACTCTTCAATATTTTGCACTTTTATCTTGCTGTTCATTTAAAAATTTGAAAAGTGCTTTGGAAATAAGCCTCCACACCCTTCAAGATAGGTGAATTGAGGTACAAAAAGAACAAAACTTGTTTATCACAGCACAACTGATAACAGTGAGCGCTGCCTGTGCTGCAACCATGAGAATACTTTACTTAAAAACTGAAGTTTATATTAACCTTTGATCTTTAAATGTGCTGTAGCTTTTAAGGAGGTTGAGTTTATTTTTATAGACCGCTTTAAAAAGGTCACAGAATATTTGTTGTATATCTATACAAAATTTTATTTTCTGAAGCTAATTTTATTTAAAGTACCCAAGATGTTCAGGATGCTGTATAGTCAACCCTCCTCCCTCACCCCCTCTCCCCCCCGCCCCACCCAAACAACTAAGTCACCTGCCTCAAATTTAAGCAGATAAAACACACTAACAATACTGAAGGAATGGTAGAAGAAGTAAGGAGGAACATGAGGGAGAGGCAATAAACATGGGGGTAAACTAAAAAAAATCTTTGAGAAAAACATTTGTAGGAACTCTGTGTAGAAAAGGGCGAAGACGGATTTCAGAGAAGAGTCTAGCTCCATTCCATAGGGCCTACTACAATAAATATATGATTGAGGAAGTATTAAGTCACACAATGTGAAATTTTCTGTTTGTAAGTCAAAGTTAAATTACTGCTACTCTATTAGAGACAAAGCCATTCCCCAAACTATAAGAATGAATATGAAATCCTGTATCATAAATTCACACTGGAAAAAACGACTTCTCTTGGAAGTGAATTACTGATGTGACTGTTGAATCCACATCCATGTGTCCACTAAGCTTCTATATGCTGCCAAAATGGCTATCGAAACTTTTCATTCCCATTTTCCTTGATTAGGTGCTTGTAAAAGTATACTCCCCCTGGGTGTGGTCAGAATCACTATGGTGGCTTTGTTTTTTTTTTTAAATTGTTACTTCTATAAATATACTCATTACTGAAGACATCAACATATATCACACACAACAAAGACGTATTGACATGTAGGTGAGCAAAACACTGTCTCCTCATTTATTTAAATGGTATTTGAACACAGTATTTTAAATAGGAACATCGGGTACTTACAGATTAAACTAACCTGTACTGGCAGTGCTGTGGGGATTTTTCTTCTCTACCAGTAAGTAGCAAATGCTGAAATTCTGCTGCTAGTTAACAAAAACACAAGTTGTATTAAACCAAGGAGTTTAATCCATAATTTAGCTTTTTCATTAAAAAATGTCAAACCTCAATTGCTACGTCCCTTAGAAAAAATGGACTAAAAACCGTTATAAAATTACGTTTAATTTTCCCTTAAATTTGATGCATACTTTTCTGATTTATGTATCAGACAAGTGTAATAAGACAAATACCTCTTGGAGAAACCTGAATGTCAAGGAATTACCAATTGTATGTTGCAAGAGTGACCCTGTTAAAGAGCACTTTGTAAAAACAGATTGGGAACACTATTAGTTTCTTGAGTTTTACCTGTTTCACTGAGGCACTAGAGTTGAAGTTGTTTGTTAAATTAGTTTTACCTCATGATGTATGTAATTCATAGATCCGGGAACAGAGAAATGGATTCCTTAGAGTGTATGTGAGCTGTTCTTAGGTATGGTGAAAATTCCCACATTCAAAATGGGGAGGTTAAAGATGGGAGCAGCAGAATTCAGTGTAAAAAGAATCACTTGTGATTCCTTTGTGAATAAATGTGATTAATATATTGATTTAGTAAAATCAAAATGGAAGCCTTGAGGCCACTCATACCTGAACCTGACGACGTACTTCATCTGACCTATCAACCCCCCCCCTCGTGTCTTCTTTCCACATCTCCAGTAAAGGAAGGGAGATGGAAAAAAAGAATCCCATGGCCTCAAAATCTTATTTATTCTTAACCTACTATACTAGGGAGCCCAAAATGATCTGCCTATTACACCAAAAAGATCTTATCCAAGCGATTGCTCTATTTTGTCACCAACTGCTGATCTTACTTTTAATCAATAAAGATAAACCTTGAGATTAGCTCACCACCAGTGTTTTGAGATGAGTTCAGAACCAAAAAGGTACTATAAAAACTAATGTTTTCTGCTACAGAGATGGTAGGAGAAACCAAAAGAGCTGATGCATAGATTTGCAGGGAAGTGTGGAGTATCCCAACGTTCAAAATATGCCCTCCTTCTAGATACAGTTTGAGTTGAGTATTTGGCTAAATAACCCTGCACTGTGTGTGTTGATATGAATGTTGCAGCAGAAATCCAGCTGGTAGTTCACCTTTTCCTCCTTTACTCTTCGGCTTTATACAAGCACCATCCGGCTAACCAAGGACAGGTCAGGACGCCCCACCGTGGATCCTTCCATGCTTATTAGAAGGCTGGAGTTGAGAAGTAAGGTGCACAAATTGTAACGATGCAGAGAACAGTCCGTGCTGGCCAAGTCTGGCTCTCTTGCATAAAGGTTCTCAGTGTACCTGTGTCACTTTGCCAGCAACGAAGTTGCATTTGAACTGCAGAAACACTCTAGCAGAAACAGGATACCAGTATTTGTTCTAGCCGTGAATAATTATGAATCTGATTCTTGACTTCTTCCTACTCTGATAGGATAAAGAGTTTGCAGAGAGCTGCCATATGAGCAATGTATTTTACCAGATCACAACAATCAAATGATCAACTATGTCTTGCACAAATACAAAAACTTCAAAAGATCTATTTCCAAAGCAACTCTCCTCGATTCTTTTCCCACTCCTAAACTAATATATGGACAATTTTTATGGCAAATATGAAAATGGACCATCACTAGGTTTGTGCAAGAAAGAGGCACCTAAACATGCTAAGTAAATGTCTCCAGATTGGCTACAGGATATCTCAGTTATTTTATGAACTTTTCAATGAAATCATTTTGAAAATAGACATTGCTATTAAGTATTTCCCACAGTAGTTAAGGGACAGCATTTAATACTATCATGCCAAAAGTTTAATATAAGGCAAACATCACAGCATTCTAAAGCAACCAAGAACTCAATGCATGGCATGTACTTTATTTAGCACTCTTATTGTTTACCTTGCATGTGATGATATGCACTAGTTCACGATATAGCAGTGTAACAGTATAGCAGATCTTGTCCATAAAAAAAATAATACAGGTCCTTGTTGCTTTAAATGGAAATTATACACAGTGCTTCCATTAGGACTTAGAAAAATAAGAGTAATATTTTTAAGTGATTCTTAAGAGTCCCTGGGGGGAAAAAACTTGGAAGACAGAAACAGCAACTCTGTGCCCCACATGACATTAGTAAACACGTTACTTTGAATTAGGGAAGTTTCTTGTTTACAATTGAAATTTTTCTGGCAATATCCTCCTTAGATCCATACTCAAGGGCGTCAGAGACAAGCTTCAAACTAGGAGCAATTTAAAAAAAAAAATCTGGATCTGTGTAGAGAGATATTTTTGAAACACTTAATATTGGTTGGCTGATCCAGGAGTGGAGAAAACACTCCCATTAAAACATATAAAGCAACAGGCTTTTTTTGTGGTTAGAAGGAAAGCAAAGCCACTATACCTTTTAGGTCAATTTAAAGTAAATGAAAAATGTTTCTTTTAAATTAATACAGGGCTCAACAAAATTGGCAGGCAGCTAGGCGCCCAGTTGCAAAGGAAGGTGCTCAACTGCCCCACTGCCGAAAAGTCACCCTGCTGCCGCATCCACCTTGTATAGGCATCTGCAATTTTATCTTTGGACAATAAAGGGCGTTCGTTTGCTGCATTTTCCCAGCAGAGCCAGGCTACAAATTCTGGTCACCATGGTGACCTGGGACCCAGGATTTGTCAAGGCCTGAATTAATACATGGACATCAATTGCAGCACTGGATTAGGATAATACTGGCATACCTGCAGAAGCAGTTGGGGGCCCAAAGAACTCCTAATTCTTACATAAATCTCAAAAGAGAATCTTTTTAAAACCATAAAACTCCCTTAGAGAGAAACAGGAATAAGCAAAAATTATGTTTGAAGACCAACAAGAGATTTCCAGTACCATTTGAAATGCATTGAACTGAAAATTATAGCAAAGAAAGCTCAAATCCACACAACATTCTACAGAATTATCCTGGCATGACATTGAATCCATCTTTCAAAAGTGGATAGAGAAGTGATTTAGCCTTCTTCCAGATGCAAATTTTCTACTAGAATTCCAAGAAGTATGGGATGGGATGATTTAGTGGGAGTGGTCCTGCTTTTAGCAGGGGGTTGGACTAGATGACCTCATGAGGTCCCTTCCAGCCCTATGATTCTATGTTCTCAAAAACACATGAGAATAGCTAATGCAGAAAAGAAAATACCCTACAGTGATAAGGGAGGAAAGTGCTACAGTACTTGAATCTCATTCACAAGATAAGTACAAGAAATACAGATAATCATGTGGGATTTTTGGTTTGGTGAAACAGTATTTAACTTATGTTAAGAGCATTAGTACAACAGAAATAGGAAGTGCAAGAAAGTGATTTCTCATGATCTTAAACGAGAATCTTTAAACAATGCACAGGTGAAAACAAATTGATGGTTTGAGTATGATGTTGAACATTTAACTACCACAAAGAATATATGTTTATTAGACATAACTGAAGTGTGGATCAAAGGAGGATACTCATCTTTGTAGAAGTGTACACTATGGAGAAAGCACAGGGTACACAATCTACGTTTGAACATTCTACTACAAAATACATGTGAAGACTTATCAAACCAAATACAGGTATTTGGATTAAAACTAATTTAAGTATCAGTCTGTCATGTGGTGATATATGGCAGGGTGAATTAATAATGAATATTCAACACTCACAGCTCTGGCAATTTTTCATCCAGTGAATCTTAATAGAAATAGATACTTGCAGCAACATGTACAACACATTACTTATTCAATTCGCTTCTGCAAGAAAACTCTTGCCAGTGACCAGTTTATGCAAATAAGGAGCCAAGACTGTGAAATAATCTAACAAATGCTCTCACAAATTGAATAAATTTAGTTGAAAAATGCTGGTTACTGTAGCATCATCTTGTAGCGGCGTGTCAATCTTCACTTATGAAGGGTAACATCACACTGATGGAAGTGGGAATGTAGCACACATTGCTCAACAATGACTTGAATACAATTAACATTCATTGCAGATGTCACAAACTTGAGTATAAGTGAGACTTATAATTAGCAATTTCAGGCGCTCACCAGGAAGGATCAAAAACCCAGAATGGATTCAGAATGTGAGTGTGGGGAGGAGGAGTGCTAAAAGGGAGAGTGCAAGAAGGCAGAAGGAACAAGTTCCACTTTTGTAGGTGACAATCAAGTGTATTAAAGGAAACATGAATCACAACCAGACTTGTGAAAGCCATACAACTTAAAAACATTATAGAAGGAAATATTTAAGAAATTAAACACTTTCTATAGTCCATCAAAAACTTCCTTTAAAAACTCATCTGCTGCAGCAATTTCAAACAATTTAGCAAACAGTTTTTTAATTTAGAAAATGGTAAGAGTCAATGCTGCCAAAAGAGAGTCAGATTAAATAGGGACAAAACCTATTCTCAGATAAATTATCCAGATATTAAATGCTTTTACAAGAAAATGGCAAAGGGGCAATCTGCTCACACAGTAATTTTAAAATTATTTAACGTATACTAAAGTTCTCATTTTCCAAACAGAACCAAGTAGTTTTTTTTCGATAATGTTGATATGATAGCTATTCCACATGCTAGTTACACTGCAAAATCCCTCAACATTCCTAATGAATGCTGTGATTTTAGAATACATCAACTTTAAAAAGAGTGACAAAAAGGAAATCTTTCAATCTGACATTTCTGCAAAAAATCTACAACTTCAATCTATCATTCCTGTTTTCTATTTTACCAACTCAAATCTGTATTTCTTCTTTGCCGGGCTCTAGATTAATATTTACTCTTATGGTGTAACTTTAGTCATGTAACATGTGAATACAACATAAAAATTAAGAATATCACTAGATCCCTCCTTTGATGGAAAAATATTAGCTATTTAGGGTTCTATAAATACAGCTAATTTTTATGCCTCCAGCTCTGAGTAATATTCTAATAAGTAATTCTGCTGGCCTAATAACTAAATGTAGGTCTACATGTAGGTCCATTATTACATTACCACCTTTAAAAAACAGTGGATGAAATTTGAAAAAGAATCTGGCTGAAGGATAAAGGGACAAAAGTTGCATCGATATCTATCTTAAATATTCCCTCCCTCCAACCTTGTCAAAAACACCAAAGACAAGACGTATGAATATTAATATAGAGCCCATCTACCAAAAGATTATAAAAATCCTAGATTAAATTAAATTTAGGGGCCTTCACCAAACTTGCTGCAAGTTTGGGGACATAAATATCCAACAGCCATAAAGCTGTGAAAGCCCCCAGAATGAATAAAATAAATCCCACTTGCCTCAGACTGAACAGGGCAACACTGAGACTCTGCCTCAGCCTGTCCTATGGCAGGGCTATAGGAAGAAGAAAAATTTAAATTTTAGAAGAACATAACCCAATTAAGTGAAAAACATGCATTCAAACTTAACAAAATTCCAGTGATCAAGCAAACAAAAGAAGTTGCTGCCTTAGCATTTGTTTGTGAATGACAAATTAAACTTTTTCTAGTTTATGACTATTTCTGAGTTGTATGAAATTCAGACATCAGATGACTTGCTCTGTAGCTTGATTACTGGAACACAACTGAGTTGTCTATGGGTATTTTTCCCATAACTGTGATGGCATTTACTGAACTAGTTCACAAAAACTAATGTTAGGTGAAAATCCCACCAGCCACTGAAAAGTTTACCCTCACCTTAGTGTCTAATATAGTAGCTAGACCAGTACATTTATTAAGATATTTAGTACCAGACAAAAAAAATTAAAATAACTTTAGAAATTGCAATGCCAGCTGACTGGCTACGTATGTTACAGTTTCAGCTTCTGTAATCAGAAGTCACTGTATTGCCATTCTCATTGTGTATAACAAAAGTAGTCTTTTCTTGGGGGTGAGGGGAATCTTGTGTTCAGAATGCTTTGGTTCCTGCAAAATAATTTCAGATTATACACTGTGCAACTTTATCCATAGTTCACAGAAAAAAATAGTTTACCATTGACTTGAATGTGCTACACAGGTAATTTGCTCTGCAGTTCCATACACTCCAAATGAGTGCTTGCACCATGCAAACCACAAAAGCAGTTGAATACTTTCTAGAAGCTTGATTGTGTTCTCCTATGCATGCACAGAGCAAGGGTTAATTATCCATTTTAATTATCAGATATGCATCCCATCCTCAAATCTATTACCAGCATCTTGAGTCATATGATCTGAAATAGAGGAGCAATGATATGGAAAAGGAGTAAAAGCTAGTCATCAGGAAAGTCTTACTACATCATTCACCTCAGAAAAGAGTTCACTCACAAATCAGAAACCATGAAAATCTATTAACTTAACAAATCTAACTGAGAAAGGTAACTCTGTGCTGAAGAGCAGTTTAGCAACTGAAGCAAGAGACTATGTAAAGACTCCTGGTTTGTAATTCTAGCTCTTTCAATGATTCGCTGTATGATCTTGAGCAATTCATTTATTTTCTGTCTCTATAATGAATAGAATAATGTCCACCTCACAGAGGTGTGTATTTGAGGCCATTAAAAAAAATTAGATCTAATGAAAAATACTATATCTTTTGCTTAAGTATTGACATTCTTCTTTTCTCATCTGTTTCCAAAAACATTTACACCTGCAATTATTCATGATGATGTTTTTAGGGCATGCACCAACATTTGGTTGCATAGTTTGAAGATCAGCCACCAAACTTATTCACATAAGTTGTCACTCTCATTATGAGATTTGGCATGCTAGATGTAGGGTGTGTTTTGAATGCTTAATTCATATAAAGATTATTTTATCTAAAAGTAGTTTGTCTCCTCAGGAAATGCTATTGCAAGTCCAACTCCTTGGACATAAATGAAATTGGGGTGGGGAGAGTGCCAGTAAGAGAATAAATACTGCAAGAACATTCCCACTGAAATGGGAGTGACAGAATTGCCTGCATTACAGGTCTCCTAGTGGAGGAAACAGGACAGGGGCAGGACAGTAGCTACCCGAGAAATACAAACAGCACAGAAATAGGATTGATTGTTTGCTGGCTGGTAATCCATGGAGATGAACAAAACAATATACAAATATATTTGGCAGTGTTTAGTTAAGAGAATTCATCAACATTGATTCAGGTCCTGATAGAAACAAATAAAAAATACCTAAATGTTTCCAACCTCTAAATAGCCAAAATATATTTGAGAGGTATAAAATGAGGCTACTGGCTAACCTGCCACATAGTTATTTAAGAAATGGAAAATATTGGTCTATGACAAAACGATAATTCATAGAGTATGATCAAGTGAACAGTGTATGCAACTTTTTTTGGTTACTCATCCTTGAAAATGTTGGGGTGAGGGGAAGGGCATGTGTATAGATATGGAGAGATAGGTGGTGGCGGTGAGAAAATAAGTTTCCAAAAAATTGATTATAGAACTACAGCAGGTAAGAATTTTTTTTTTTTTTTGCGCAGTGGGGGGGAGAGATATCCATAAAACATCAATAAAGAGCTTGAAGCTCCACAATTTTACAGGCAGAATACAAAATTAATTTATTACTGAATATTTTTAGGTGTGGTATAAAAAAAGTCAAATGTGTTATGATAGGTACTACAATAACTTTAATATTTGGCTTTTTGAATGATCCTTGGGATCAGAAGAAAGGAATACAGAAGACACACTGTTTCCATTTGGAGTACAATGGACATATGAAATGATGACTGGAGAAGTAGAAAAGTGTGGAGGACTGGGGGGGGAGAAAGACATCTGAAAACTCAATGTCTGTTCATAATGCATTTCCAAGCAAACTACTGAATGAGTCTGCTTATTTATTCTACACGGTAAGTTAAACTGATGGCCAGCAGGAAAAATATCTCGTGACTAGAAAATTGCTCCTTTACAACATCTGGAGAGCTATGGTTCTTGCTTAAGATTAATACAAGTTTCTGGAGACTTGCCAGATAAATTTCTAAATTATTAAATCAAGGCCATAGAACTAACACACCTGAGACACTGCATAATGGAGTTCCATGAGGCCACGTACATACTCTATTGGAAGACAGCACAATGTTCTGGGAGTTTTTAATTTAAAAATTCACAGACTGAAAAGATGGGGCATGAAAGTAAAGCAGTGTGGAGCTCCCTGTTACAAACTAGAGCTGTAAAAAAAACCCAAAGTGACTTCCAAAAATAAGGCTGAGTTTCAATGCCCAGTGTTACAACTAAGAAAAATACGGGGAACTTACTATACCAAAGACCAAGTTACTACTAAGTTTCTCAGTCTATGCTATGGAAAAACGAGGCAAAAAGAGCATCACCACAACACAAGTGGCACAGATGGTAAGATGCAACTTGAAGCTAAACATGTAGTTAAATTGATCCACAAAAAAAGCAACTATTTGCCTTTTCTACTTCATGTTTAAAAGATCTGGAAGCCCCTCAACAGCCATCACAAAAAAAGGTTCTTTCCATGTCTGTATTCTTCCATTCGAAATTTAGCTCTCCAATACTAGAAGATGAGTCAACTAGAGAAGCAGGATTTGATGACGACGTAACAAGGAAATTAATCTAGGTCAGAGGCTAATTCAGGCTTAAAATTCTGATTTTTGGTTAAGTAATTAAAACACTTGGGAGAAGAGTCTCATAGGTTCCACACCCCATGCACTTAAAATAAGGGTTCATAAACCTCCCAATCCACTGGAGTCATCTTGAGCTGAACAACGACCCACCACCCAGAGACGATCAGGTTTAAAATTCCCGATATTCATGGTAAAAGCAAAACCAAAATTCCATAATTTTGGGCTTCTTTTAGACATCAGAGCTGCAAAACAAACACAAAGGCCTATTTTCCTTTTTGCAGGTCACTTTTGATACTGTAGCAATAAAGTCACTCACTGTGTGTCATGCACCTAAGCTTCTAGAAGTTTTCTCCTGAATGGCTCTTGAGGTTCATGCATTGATGCAGGCACACATCCAAGAAAGTTATCTGAAGAAAAAACTAATATGATCCTGGCACTAGGATTTACATCTTTGGCCAGAGATCACATTTACATCTTGTTAACATGGAAAAGTGCCAGTGTTACAAATCATCTAAGATTATTGTGGACAAGAAAGCAGCTCTATTAAAGAAACCTGCACCATTTAAATAAAAATAAAAAACAGGAGAGAGATACTCCCTGTAACCTCATTCCTATTAATGATTTTTAAAAAAAAGTTAGTTAATAAGTGTACAGGTCTATGTCTACTTACTTAGGAGATTACAACATGCAGCTAAGAAGTGACAAAGTTCAAACAAGAATTCAGAGTATATCAAAACAGCACCAGTAAATATGCGTTTATTACACCAATAACTACCGTGGCATGCATCTGTACAAACCTTGCAGGCAGTTGTCCACAGCTGGCCATGAATAAAAAGGCATATAAATTTTTGTCTAGTTTTATTACAATGAAGTTTTATAACAGTACAGAAAAGTCACATGACCTTAGTGGGTCAGTTTACTGAAACCCTGCAACAGGAGGAACTCTAGATACATTAAATATTGTTACATGTCCAGACTTTTAAATGTACAGGTAGTTGGGAATAGTTACAGCCCTCACCAAGCTAAGTTGGGGACGTGAAGTCCAACAGCACCTGAAGTGCTGTGAAGGCATCACTTTACAAATAGCAACATAATGTTACAGGACTTGCCTTTAAGATGGTATGTTCATGTAATTCCAGCGCCTTCACAATTTAACGAACCATATTTACTATACTTCACTTCTAAAAACCTAGATGAAACATGAAAAAGAAGCCATACAGTATAAATTGCAACATCAGGAAAAGTTCCTGTTTTATTATTCCAAATAAATTTTTCCCATGTAAAATAAGAATGTCCAATAGTTCCTTGCATGTGGGAAGATAATTTTTTAAAGTCACAATGAAGCCTTAACTGACGGAAGCTTGGCTATATTAACAGCACAAGATGAGAAAAGGTTTAATCTCCAAACCTATTAGACTGTGTGTAGTAGCATCAGTAGCGGCCACCTTGCGACATTACAGGAGGTCTCATTCCCATTGGAGGTCGAGGAGGTCCACCTTGATAAGGGGGCACCATTGGAGGTCCTTGACCATATGGAGGCATCCCTCCAGGAAGGTATCCTGGCATGCCCTGGTGATGAGCACCATATTGACCTATGAACAAAACATTTTAAAGATGTAAGTAAACATATCTGTACTAATCTTTTTAGAAAAACAATTTTTAAAATAAAACTATTTTACTAGATTCAAAAGGCTAGACATTTGAAATTAAGTGTTAAAAAGACTGTAGTTACATTTTTGTAAAAAGCTGTCCATTTCAAATTAACTGTTGCTTCAAGATTTAAAAAGATTTCAGTGAAATCAAATTATTAGGAAAAAGTGCGATTACCATGAGGTGGCATAGGAGGTCTCATTCCCTGCTGTTGTGGAGGAATTCCAGGCTGTGGTGGCATCAGACCTCCAATTGGTCCAACTGACGGATTGCCCATGGATACCTGTCCTGGTCGAGGGAGATTACGTTGATATTTCGGCAGCTGTGCCCGTCTCTCTTCCTAAAAACAATATACATATATTGTTTTAACATACTACAGGAAAGCAAAGGATTTGCAATATTAAATTAATATTGATGCAGAAAGAGTATAAAAACCGAAATTATTAAAGGTAGCTTTCATAACAGAACTAAATTTGCTATCTTAAATGAATTGGGAATCTAAAGGGGAAAAACTAAGTCTAACCTGAAGTCTAACCTGACTTAGGAAAGCAGGATGCACTTTGTCTTGAGATTTTTTGGTTCTGAACTTGGAGAACAGCATCCATATAAACTACTTTTCATATTTGTCGGGAACACTTCACAACTGCTGAGCCTCAATTGTGCTAAGCTATGCGTTTGTATCTGGCACAGTTCTAACAATTAAACACGAGCCTGGAGAAGTGAAAGCCAATTAAAGCAGAGCTACATTCAGGAGGGGGTGATGCTTAAGTTTCCCCATTGACAAGGTATGCCTGTGCAGTGTTAACTCTAAAATACACTATTCATCACCTTGAATCTGAAAACGTATCCCCTCACATGAAGCACCGATACATTAATTCAACATATTTTACAGTTGTCAGCATTAAAGTCGTCATGGAATATAGGTAAGCACCCTGTTTGCCACATGTCAATTTCAATGGAAACAGGTGTTGCACTTATCAACTTAAGAAAAACTGTTTTAACTTACCAGTGATATATCTTCATCTGGATGGATCAACTTACTGGTTGCACTGGTTGTTGTAAGGGTAGCAGGCTTACTTGTTATAGATGTAGCTGGCTTAGCTGCAGTACTGTTTGTTGTGCTAGTAGTTGAAGCTGTAGACTGCGTATAAGCTGGGAATGTAGGTTTGGGGGGCTCTGTGGTTGTTGCAGGTGTATTATTCAAAGGTTTGAAATCAGTGCCCACTGGTCCTGGAACAGCTGCCTGAGCCTGTGAAATACAAAGTTAATCAGTAGAAATACTTACTTTTCAAAATAAAAGGTTCATTTAAGGGTTTGACATCTGAAACTTTCCAATAAAATACACATTTAAAATAAGCTAGTCGAAAGTAATGTTCAGCCCCATCACAACACTAAAGCAACTGAAAACAAAGACAAAATAAAACACACTGCAAGAGTCTAGATGTTGCAGGTCAAAAGCCACAACTAAAACAAAGGTGCAAAATAAAAAATGCATATATATTCTGCTGACATTCTTGCATCATTTCATCCAAAATATTCAATTTAACACCTAAATCCTCAATGATCACTCTGCTTTAGTAAAGACAAGCTGTGTAAAAATGGATTTCTATTTCTGTTATGACAAATTAGTGTATTTTAGCAATTATTAGTGAATACAACTCGAAGTGTTAGCATTCATTAACAGAATTAGATGTTTTGAAAATCTTGGCTTTAACTAAACCTTTCAGTATAAGAGCTCTAACTTGTCAAGACTTTTTAAAATTAAAATTAATTTTGAAGCAGTCTAACAAAAACACTGCAATATCCTTGGCAAAGGTCTCAAATATCTGTCTTCAGCTTTTCCTGAAATTTTAGTCTCATTTATGATTGCGGAACAAAGTGAAAGCAAATCTGAGGTCCACTGTGAAAGATAAGAGGTTGGAGTCAATACTGTCTGTGCTTGAACTGAATTAGAGACAAGAAAACTTTGGTTTGAAAGTAAAATACTCCAAAAATGAGTTTCACTTGAGAGAGTGCTTTGGCGGTAGCCAGCATACATTTTCAGTTCTCCATTCAACTTTCTAAAGCCAAATATTTCAATTTTAGAGCATAACACAAATTACAGGTTCCTTATATTAATTGTGATGCATCAGATTAAACAGCATGAACTAAAAAGGTTTCACCATGCATCAAGCTAATCACTGCTCACTAAAACGCATTTAGCTGCTTTCATGCTTTTTTAACCCTTTAGAGCCAGGATGTAGTATTTCTTATTTTCTCCCATTATCCAAGAGGAACTGGGCACTTTGAAATATATATATATATATTCATACAAGATGCAATATACAATTAAGGATCCTATAGTTTTACCAGCTAAACATAATCAGGAATATAACAGCAATTATCTGAAAATGTTTAGGCAGACATTTCATATTTACATAACGGTCCAAAGGGTTAAGTTGCAAAGCAATTTTTCTTTTTAAACTGCAACTTCCTGCGTACTTGTGCTGTGCTAGGAAACAGAGCTTTAGTAGATGCTGATAGATTTTCTGAATTGGATGAAGCTGTACTTGAACTTGTGACAGGTGTCCCCATCTGTAGCATAAAAGAAAGGAAACAGTGAACAGTCTCCAAACAAATGGGTGGAAAATTTCCAAATGGAAGGATCTCTTATCCAAGGGACTGAATTTTTGTAAATGATTCTCTTTCCTGTAGAAGTCCAAAATGCAGAAAGGACATTATGAAAGTTTCTGCAACATGCTGAAAATAAGTAATATATTCAAGGATATATTCATTTACAACAAATACAAGCAAATGGTAGTGGTCACAAGCTTCAAAAAAAAATCCTCACTCTAACAGCTCTTAACACCCCTTTTCCCCCCAAAAAAACTTCAAATAAACATATGACTAGAAGCTTAAGCATTACTGTTTTCTTTTGTGCCTATATTAAATTAGCAATGAAGCTTCCTGATTCAGATATAGTGAACATTTAAACCAGATTGAACATAGGAGTACAAGCCAATCAAAGAAGGGGACAGCAGTGCAATATTACTTTTTATCTGCTGGCATGTAGTAGTGGCTCACTATCAAGAGACCACTATTAAGTCAGAACTTTACTTAAAACAAACCATGGTAAGATTTGTGCATTGTTAACGTTAGTGAAAGTTTGAGAGTCAAATCTCCACCCACTGACAGACAAAAATACAAGTTCAGACAACCACTTCCCTCTAAAAGGGAAGAAATGTCAGAGAGCTTTATTCTCCTCCCATCCCCCTTTGCTGACAGAAGTTATACCTATTCCTGGGCTGCTACAGGACACTGAAGACAAGGGGAATAAGTGAATAAATATCCTTTAAAAAAAAAATAAAAAAAAAATCAGCAGTCTAGAGTTAAACTGCAATACAATAGTCAAGAGGTGAGAAGCTTTACAAATTACTTTCTGTAGTATCTTCAGTGATAAGCACTAAGAGTTACAAGACGCAATGATTTAATTTTGTAGTCCACTGTAATGGACAAAGCTATTTAATTGCGATTCAAGAGTCTCTGAAAGACACCATACCTGTCCTGCACTGGGGAAAAGTGGCTTAGTAACTGGAGGCTGTGGGGTGGGAGCTGATACAGTAGGAGCTGGAGGTCTATTAAGAATGCCTGGTGCTGTCACAGGCTGTGCTTGGGTCATGGGAGGCATACCAGGACGAGGACCAACAGGTGGTGGCATACCTATGAAAAAAGGAAAGAACATGCACTAGAAATTCAAACACAGGTGAACAGAGATATTCTTTTGAATACACTATTCCAAAATATTTTAAAAACATGATCATATATAGACTTGACACAGATAAAATGTAAATTGACATTACAGGCGTATCAGCTTGCAGAGACTGCTGTTTATAAAGCCATGAATATGCATACATGTATAGTAAAAATTACCACACCCACTTCTGAATAAGACTGCAGTTTTGTCACATCCATATTACAATTACAGATTCAATTTTGGAACATGAAGAAAGGACAGGCAGAAGCTTGGACACCCAACTCACACAGTTCTACAAGTTCTTTCCATTTAACTGCACATGCAACTCAGAGAACCTGTGTAAGATAATACTAAGTAAATCGATTCCCTAAACTGTCAACTGAGTGACAAGGCTGATACGAAGCCTGGACAAATTGTCTGTCATTAGTGAAGACTGGGACTTAGAGAGGGGCTGGTAGCAAAGCACAAGCACAGATTGGGCTGTGACTGATTCCTCTACAGGGGACATGGAAATAGCTCCCTCAGACAGCCAAATACCGCAGTCTAATTTGATATTTAAGACCATTAAAAGACCAAATAAGACAACTAGAAAGGCTATGCAGTAGTTTAATAATCTGATAGTTATGTTTCAATACAAAACAACACTTCATCACAAAGAAATGCATTAAAATACTAAATCACCTAAACCAAAAAGGCTGTAAATATCTGCTGTGCAAAATATAAAACAATTAAATAAGACAAAACGCCTCCCTCCAATCGTAGTGTAATAGTCAATTCTAGACAAGAATAAAGTTATTGTTTTATACAATCAACCCAATGGGTTTGAATCTTCCAGCCTATTCAGATGGACTGCAGGTGAGTTTAAGACTGCAACAATTTCAGCCAAGTGTGAGTAACAGCAGTCATAACAGGGATTCAGGAGTTTTTTTATTGCAGGATTCCAAAGTCCAAGTCAGCTGCTTTTCACAGCTGTCTTCATGTTTAAAAGCTTGGTGCAGAAATTCCCTTATGAAGTGCTTTACACATAGCTAGGTTACTGAAGGAAGATTAAAATGGTAATTTAGTAACCTTCTACAGTTTTTCCATGGCTGCCATAGAGGCCAAAAGAGGAAGAGATGCAACTAGGAGAGAAAAATGCAGAGCAAGAAAAGGCCAAAAGGAGGATACTGGAGTAGGAGAGAAAGTATAAGGGGGGGGGGGGGGGGGGGGGAACTCCACATTTTCCCTCCCCAATAAATACAAGAATATTAATTTAAAAGGTTTGTCACCATATTCTACCCTTATCTTTGTGAAAAGCCACCAGTGAATTCTACAGAGATTCATTATGCAGTATGGGTAATATACATTTTTAACTGTATGACCCCAGGAACCCCCAGTTCAATAGAAGATATAATTTAGCTCACCACAGTATGAGTTCGACATCCCTAACCTACCTGGTGGCATACCAGGCATAAGAGGTGGTATTCCTGGCCCAGGAGGCATCATCCCACCCATTGGCATCATCCTATTAAAATATAAAATAAAGATTAAAATGAACACAAATGATCTCCTACTGAGACCATTGGCATACACTAAATATTAGGCTAAAGGTGTTGCAAGTCACCTATCGATTCCATCGATTGAGGAATTCAAGAAGTCTTTACTCTCAATGGACAAACCATTCCCCAATATAAGAGACTCCACTGTTACCAGGGAAAGAAAGTTTTCACATGGGACTCCATTCCTTAAGGTGACATCATCAACCAAATTTCATAACAAACAGTATCAGACTGCAGGGGCTAGTCCCACCACTAAGAAGGTACTCCACCTCATCCTTTTCAATTAATTGGCTCAGTTCAACGTAAAGTGGCCTACCAATAAATTGTATCCCAAGTGTATTTCTAAGCTAAATTAGTACCCCATTAAGAAAATGCCTGAGGAAATGTGTTTAAATCATCCTGCTATACTACCACCCATTTTTAAGACTCCAGGACAACAAAAATGAGAGTTTATCCTTGAACAATGTGGACTTGTCAACTTGAAATTAAATTAGTTATAGCCAGTTTTTGTGAGTATACAGTTATATCTTCCCATTTTAAAAATCTTTCTCCTTCCAATGTTGTGTGACAGACAACCAAACAGATAAAGCCGACAACACAAAATTCAATCAAATGCACTGAGGACACATTTTCAGGTATTTTCATTGACAGCAGTTTTGGCTATGCTTTAAACAGCAAAATGTGATTTTCAAGTTGATTTTGCCTGTCAAAGATCATGTTTTCTTCTCTGTTCTAAAAATACATTCCTCTCACCTACTGGTGACATCTTAAGAGGATACGACTGAAGTTTCCTCTAAGACTGAACCCTGGTGTCCCATTGGCTCCTCCTACTTAACTGTAGCCGCTAAACTGTGTTAAAATAAGCTAAAAATGCATTGCATACCATCCTAATATTACTTTTCAGAGTCACCAATTTAGTTACTACAGGAATTTTATTAAATGGGAGGCAAAGTGTCCACAAGATACCATATGAAGAATAAGGATTCTTAAGCTAGAAGCACCTGCAACCAGGCTAGGGAAGGCACCCCAGCTCATCTAAAGATTGTCCCCGCAACGCTTTGATGAGGGAGGCCCTCCTGCAGTTACCAAGAAAATGAACTTATAAATAACATTAGGGATATTATGTTATGAAATGGACCTTTTTTTCCTTAGACTCTGAAAAGAAGAGGGCCAATGGAAAGTAAAGTACTATAAATTAGAATAAATTATTTCAGAGGCCCAGGCTAGTCTTACTTATTCTGATGTTCCTTTAGTTCAAAAAGGTGACACTATGCTTTTGATTAAGTTAGGCTTTAAATGGGTAGCAATGTAAAATCTAACTATAGTCTGTAAGGCCGTAATTGATTTGATAGACTAGTCCAAATTTCTTTGGCAAATTAAGTTTCTCATTATTATATTATGGCACAGCATGCCTCCACATTAAAATGTGACATGGAGCTTTACATGCCACTGAGACTAAAAATCATCAAAAATAGGCAACATATTGATAGCAGAACAACAGCCATCAAGCTGTAAGTTTCAAAGCCAAACAGAAAAACACCCACATAGAATGTATCTGCACTAATCAGATTTATCACCATGGTTTTTTGGAATTCAAAAATTGCATATTAAATTATGAAGGTCCCTTAAGCAAAATATCTATAAAAAGTGAATCCTCACCCAAATAATTTCATCTTAAAACAAGGAGTGACCAAATGAAGCTGAAAACTGCTGAAAGAGGAAGTAGGAAGCAAGATATCTATTGCCATGTTGTCTCCTCCATTTTTATTCCTTAGGGATCTCCAGTCATCTGGATCCATAATGATTCTTAACAAAACCTCAAATTGTGCAATATACAAAACCTAAAGTTACCATAACTCTAAGATATTGAATGAGAGGGGCTCAATATGACAGGTTTTATTTGACATAAAATGGCATAATGAATGTACCTAAATTACATTATTAATGAGATGCTTACATGTTTTCACCGCAAAATGACTGCATGTACTTTCTCTGTTGATGTAATCTGTGAAAATGTATGACAAAATCATAAGATCTAACTGTGATTGTCCAAGCACACTGTGATAGGGTACTATGTGTCAACCCCATTTACAACTTTAAAAACTCATCTATAAACTCTAAAACCCACCTGTGTAAATCTAATTTAGCCAATTTAAGATTTTTGTTAAACTTGTGTCTGGTTGGGTCCCCAACTGATAAGAACAAGAGAAATTCTGATGCAATAATATATATGCACAACACACAAACGTTGCCAGTGGGGTCATGGAAGGTTTAAACTAGCAACCTAAGATTTTACATCCAATTGTATTAATCTTAGAGGGTGGAGCTGCACCACCACATTTACATATGAGCTGCTAAATATTAGTGACAACTTTTTGCTGTTAGTGTATAGCCTTCCAGATCCTATGTTAACGTAAACACAGAAGTTTATATACCCAACCAAGTTCTAGAGGTTTTGTATTTTTTCTAAAATAGTTCAAAGCCACCAATTACAGATTTAGATAGAAAGTTGTTAGTGTGCAAATACAAGGCATGAACACAGGCCAGCTGATTACACCTATGTTTTTACTCACCCAGGTGGCATTCCGGGCATCACTGGAGGCATGCCTGGCATCATTGGAGGAACCCCTGCCATCAAGGGTGGTATACCTTTAAATTGAACAAGTGATTTTTAGATGGATTGATCAGTGAGAGACTTAAGTCACAGACAAGACTGGATCAACTTCTTGTATACAAATTAGGAAAAAGTCCTTCACAGCCCAGAGATATACTTTGCACAAGTCATCAAGGATGCAGGCAGGCCTCATCACTACACTAGACACGTGACCAGTAAACTGATCTATCACTAAGGGGCAAGACTTTCTTCCCCTCAATGTAGATACACACACATGCTAGCATTTTGTCAGAAATTTAACCAGTCTTTAGATAGTAATACCTTGCTCTTACATAGTCATTTTTATCAGTAGATCCAAAAGCACTCAATGGTTTTAATTCTCCTCACAATACTCCTGTGAGGTAGGGAAGGATTATCTTCATTTTACAGATGGAAAACTGGGGCACAGCAAGGCTGAGTGACTCCCCCAAAGGGACATGGGAAGTCTGGCAGCAAGGAATTGAACCCTAGTTTCCCAAGTTCTAGATGTGTGCTCTACGCACTGACACACGAGGCTCCCTCTCTAAAGCATTTTCTCTTCCCGACAGCACAGCTTTCTCCTAAATGTCAGTTTCCATCCATGTTGCAATTCTTAAATAGCGCCAGGACACAAGTTATTGAAAACTTTTCCTATACAATAGACGTAGGCATGTTCATCACTTTTAGTGTCACAACAAAGTCAATTTACATAGCAGCTGGACTGGAGACAATGTGCTGGATCGCAAAAGCAGAAAAATATTAAGAATGACAAGAGTAAGCAGCGTGGGCAGGAAAGTCCCATGTAAGGAAGAGATACACAAAATGATGAACAAATTTGACTTATTAAAATATGGAATAGGAATATATTTAAACATGAAGACTACATTTGGTCATGTTAAAACCTAATCGAGATTAAGTTCTATGTGAATAGAGGCAAAATTAATCCTCTAATTGCTACTATATGGAAGGGGATTTTTTCCCCAAATAAGTTATTCATAACTGAAAGGTTCTTTTTATTTAATGACAGAATGGTCTACCAGTGACATTAAGGAGGGTAACTGGGTAGGAAGCCCCCTTTAAGGGTCAGAATCCAGCCAGTCCTGATCAATTTATCAGACCCAGCTGAGAAGGGGTTCAGTGTTTTCTATAAAGGGCTGAGAGGGCTCTGTTGAAGCAGTTGGGTTCCTGTAACTAGCCCTGAAGCAGAGAGAGAAATGAAAGCCTTCTGGGTCCCAGCAGCTTACAGTGATTGTGAGCGTATTACTTTGTGAGTTGTATTTGAACTAGTGAAATGGTGCTGGGGAAGAAGGGCTCAAAGGACTCGAACTGGTAGTGAGTCCCACCTGGCAAGGCTGGGAGAAATGCAAGCAGGTAATTGGTTCAGAAACTGAAGGTGAAACTGAGGCAGAAGGCAGACCAGAAAGGTGATGCTATGGCAGTTTTTCTTTGATTGGAACCATACTTCTGCAGCCCTTTTACCAGTATTGTGACTTTTCTTACTGTTATATTTTTCTTAAAAAGAGGAGTCAAGACAGTTGTGCTGAAGCAACAGTTATGAGTTAAATTGCCATAGTTAAGAGTCTTGGGAAGAACACAGACCAGAATCCTAGCATTAAAGTAGCACCTCAAAAAATGTATTTGGCCTTTCCATGTCTAGCTTTAAAAACCTATGTTACCTGGGGGTATTCCTGGTGCACCTGGCACAGGAGGCAATCCTGGCTGTGCCATTGGGGGCATGTATCCCTGTTGTGGTTGTACTGGTTGTGGCTGAAATGAGGTTGAAGCTGTAGATTCATCATCATCATACTCATCAGAATCATCTTGTTGTTTCTTCTTCTGGCTTTCTGCTAAGGAAATGTAATTTATACTGTCACACTAAGAAAAACACAAACCACAGAGTTTAAGAGCATAGGATTTCATCTGTTCCGCTCTGAAACAAACTTTTAAACCGCTTTGCCAGTAATTTGCAACTATGTATTTTGGGAAAGAAGGAAAAAAGTGTTACATAAATCTTCCTCCCTTGCATTATTTGCCTGTATGAGTTGGTAAGGTAGGGCAAGACATCCCACAATAAGCATGTATAAAACTGCCTCCTATCTGCATGCCATAGCTTAACCTTCATAGGAGGGCTCCAGGAGTCAGATAAAATACTAGGGAAGTTCACAAATGCATTAGTAGCATCCAAGAAGTCTGGATCTCTACACTATTCATACTTCCCCCCCCCCCATATCCACTCTCAAGTTACAGTTCCTGCTATGTCCCTTTTCCAGATAGGTATCTGCCATAGCGATTACCTTTAGCTAAGAAAAAAGATCACTAGTCATTTTAAGCAAAGCCTACCAAAGCAGTTACAGAATGTTCCAACTGCTCTACCTGATATACATTAATATATATATGTTCATTATATACATCATACATGTATATATACACACATTCATTAAATACATCATACATTCATTAAGCTATGCAACTCTTCATATGATCTAATCTAGTTAATATATTGCATTACCACCATAATATAAGTAACTAAACAGATTTCAAGTTTACCCTGAGTTTTTTGTTCAAGTAGCCTTCTCCTTTCATCCATGTCTTTTTCTGGAATGCCCTCCATACCATAGATTTCCAGTTCAATGTCCGTTCTTCCAGGAATGGCATTTGGAACAGCATCTATTGTTTCTTTATGCACCTAAACCGGAAAAAAATTAGATTCCTTTACTGCAATCAAGATTTTGAGACAGATAATGCTATTACTACAGTCAGTGCCAAATCTTACAGATTATTCTGTTAAGGTTACCCACTTCATCAGCTCAACTCATACTCTTAACAAATGCACATGTTTAGCCCAACAACTAATGTTTTTTTTAAACCTCTAGCAAATCCACAGGTAATGTCTCCCCCAAAACACCTGCTATTTGTGTTGGTCCCAAATTAAAGTGTTTTGAGCTCTATGTTCCATAGCATATGTAATACAGAGTAAGAAGTATTCAGAATTACTTAAAACATTCTGGCGCATTTTGGGGGGGAAGATGTGTCCAGTCACACTTTCACTGGGAAGGGAAGTGTCAAACTCAAGAATGCTACTCAAGAGGTGCACGTGCTATTGCACCTTACTCATAGTTTAACTTAGATAAGAACTACGTTTGTCTTTCTTCTAATACTACTTGAATTGTCCGTATAACTTCATTCTCATGAGGAAAAATTTAGTCTTTTAGACTCAGTCTACACTTAAAAGTTAGACTGATATAACTACATTTGTTAGGGGTGTGAAAAACAAACATCCCTGACTGACAGTTATGCCAAACGTACACACGGATATGCCCCAGTGTAGATTCAGGTACATTAATGCAAGAATGTCTTTCTAGTGGGATTTGGAGAGTTGGTAGTCCTATACCAACGGGGAAAAAAAACATTTGGTCAGCACAGGTTGCATGTACACTATGGAGTCATGCCAACATTATTACAACAATGCAGCTATACTGGTATAGTCTATGCAGTGTAAACATATCCAAGAACAGGCACAACCTAAGAAGTGCGCTTTCCCTGATGGCTACAAACCACTTTAGGATCCTCTTTTTTTCCGGATTTAAAGAGAACTAATACATCCACCTTAATCCCAAGTGTGAATGAACGGCCCAGATGATCCATCTATATGCCATAGTGTACATTTGACAGTAACACCAGTGTATTTATAAATGGGGCATGTTCTTGTATTAGAAAGAGAAAAGACAAGTCAGTGTTTCCTAAACAAGACAAATGTAATTTGGCATTCTAGCAGTAACAAACAAGTAATTTTAAAATGTTTTAAAATGAAGTATCCCTTAGGGACAAACTGAACACGAGGTAAAAGTAATGGATATATTTTAAAAAAGCCTTACCTGCATACAATGTATAGCTAAACCAGGTCCCGTATACAGTTTCTTATGACATATATGGCATTTAAAGTGCTTTGCTTTTTGATGCTGTATAAGGATTTTCTCATCATCAAAATCCCTGTTGCAATACCTATACAAGATTATTAAGGACATTCTGAAACTTTAAGATCTTTGTAGGTAGCATCTTAAAGGAACACCAAAAAGAAAAAATCCTGGCGAGATAAATCAACTGCACTACAATCAAAAAGGATTTTAAATGGTGGCTGGGAAACATGTATAGCTGTGGCACACTGAACTGATCTTTCACCTTCTAGGAACTGTAAGTTTCCACCACCACCTTATTGAGCCAGACCTGCACCAACAACAAGATTTCTCTGATTATTGGATGCAGTGTAGTTGTAACCTCCAGCCCTAGGATATTAGAGATTTCCCTCTACAAAGCATCTGATGAGGCGGGATTTCCTCCCTCGAAAGCTCATGTGATAAATAAAGTGTGTTGGTCTTTAAAAGTTCCACAGGACTCGTTTGTTTTGTTTAACTAGACTAACACAGCTGCCCCTTTCGAACATGATAGGTGAGGTCTTTCTCTAAAGTTTCCCCGAGGCAGTTTTCCTACACCTCTCTCTCTGAAAGGCGCTCGCTTTTTTCCCCCCCCCCCCCCCCCCCCGGGACGTGGCCTGCACTGTTTCCTGGTCGCCTAGTTTGTCATTTCGGCCGGGTGGTTCTTGTGTCCTGGCCCTTCTCTCCCACCCTCCCCTGAGCTCCTAGGCCTAGCGACCCTGGGGTAGTCGTCTGGGGGAAACTCCGCAGGAATAAATGGGGGTGGATGTGGAGGTTGGAAAACAATCTCCCTCCTTTCAGAGAGAGAGAGAGAAAAGGGACAAAGCCCAGCGGTGAGCGCGGAGGGGGAGCCCGGGGAGGCGGTGAGCGAGTGGGGGCTGGGCAGGGGGAGAATTGGGGGGCTGGGCAGGGGGAGCCGGGGGGCGAGTGGGGGGCTGGGCAGGGGGAGCCCGGGGGTCTGAGAAGAGGGAGCCGGGCAGGGGGAGCCCGGGTCCGGGGCAGAAGGGAGCGAGCGCGGCCTACCCCGGCGCGAGGCGGGCTGGGAGCAGAGCGCAGGCCGCGCTCGGGGCAGGGGGGCTGGGGGAGGGGCGCGGAGACCCGGCCCGGCGGCAAAGGATATCAGCACCACGGCTTCAACTGCTTCTTCTTCTTCCGGCCCATCGCGGCGGCGCCACCGACCCACAGGCAGGAGAGGAGCCGGCCCGGCACCCAGCAGCGGCAACCCCAGGCCTCCCCGCAGCCGCTCGCTCGGAGGAACACAAAATGGCCGCCCTCCTCGCTCCTGCCACCGCCTCCAAGCCCTTGGCTTCCCAGCGTGCAGCGCGGCGCGCCGTCACGTGACGGCCGCCTGCCCCTCCCGCCGCGGCTCGGCGAGAATCCCAGCATGCACCGCGACTTTCAATGGCCGCCATTTTGGTCTAGTCCTGTCTCCATTCCAGGGCTGAGGGACCCGATCCGGGTGACCCCTTATGGCCACAGGCGCTGATCTAGGGGGGGATTCTGGTACCCACCTGTACAGCAGAGAGTTCAAGGGCCCACAGGCTTGTTGGCAGGCCAGACTGAGCCACTGGGCAGCATCTGCAGGTCCCATCTACATCCAAACCTGCTGAGACAAACTCTGGGCGCCCTCCAAGGCATCTGGTGTGCCACCATATGCATGCTCTGGCGTGGCACCCAACCAGAGCACAG
>ML685805.1:4428366-4496107 GCA_007922175.1 Pelusios castaneus | reverse complement strand
TGGCACCCAACCAGAGCACAGTCCTTTCCCCACAGTCCACGGTGTGGCCCTGCTCCTCTGCGTCACACCGTGCCACTACAGCAAAACGTCATCCCTTCTGCCTCCAACATAACACGGTGTCGCCACGTGGCTGCCCCAGACCAGCGCAGTGTTACCACACTGAGGGAAAATGTAATCGTGTTTGTTCCCTCAAAATGCCAGCACCATGTCATGTAGCATTACTGCCCTGGTGCAGTGTCCTGGCAAAATGGCCGGCGTCCCGTCCCCTCAAAACAAAGCCCAAGTGACAAACTTGAAGTCCCAGCAAGGACACTAATGAATGAACTAGAGATTAGCCATCACGTTCACCAAAAGAGAGGGGTCACAACAAGCTCACACGTGGGGCATGTTGGCAGGGCTGTTTGGGGAAGCTTGCATCACTATTGATCAGTTCCAGAGGGGGAGCCGTGTTAGTCTATTGCAGAAAAACAACAGAGTCCTGCGGCACTTTTCAAGACTAACATTTATTTATCGCATGAGCTTTCGTGGGAGAAAATCCCACTTTGTCAGATGCTTTGAAGATGGGAATCTTACAGAATGGGAGGAAATTAAATGCAGGGGAGTGTACGAAATAGGATCAGGTCAGGCTGTAACAGCAAATCAAAATAGGTATTAGGATTCAAACATTGGGGAACAGCACATAGAGGAAGGTGAAGTATTGATCAGTCCCATACTTATTCTGTGGATATGCAAATGACTTCACCATTCAAGGCTGTCCTGCCTATGGACATAAATTGTACTTTAAAAGTCACATGTAAAATGGTAATTAGCAAGTGAAGTTTTTCCTTTGCAAAACTTAATTCGCTTATAAAAGTATAGGGGAGATTTGAGGAATGCAAAAGGGGACTTTTACCCCCTTCTGTAAAATGGTAGGGATTTCTCCACAAAGGATACATTGAATAGGGGGGATTTAAACAGCTTCAGAATAAATTTTAAAATCTGTCATGTAAATACATTCAGTGAAACCCAATCTCTTAAGAGAGGGAGACTTCAAAAGATCCTAAATGAAAGATTTTCCCTCCAAACTGAATGAGGGCAAGCGTGGAAGGGGGAGAAAGGGTCAGACTCAGAGCTGCCAAGTTGAGACTCCTTGCATAAGAGATTAGTGCAGAAATTGGAAATACTGGAAACACACACAAAGCAACATCTTCCACCCCAAAGTGATGGGGGAGGAGAGGCTGTGAAACTTGCCCTACAAATTACAGAGGGGTAGCCTTGTAAGACTAGTTCAGCAAAACAAACCAGTAGTCCTGTAGCCCTCTTAAAAACTAAGTTCCAAAGGGTTAAGCTTGTTACTCTAGTCCAGCAAAACAAACGAGTCTTGTGGCACTTTTAAAGACTAACAAATAGCTGTGCTCAAACAAATGGATAACAAACCGAAGCGTGAAAGAGAAACTGCAGAGTTGGAATCCATATGCAAATTTGACTCCGTAAAGTCAGGACTGAATAAGGACTATAGGTTCTTTTCCCATAACAACAGATAATTTTGCCTTCCTTGTCCCCCACCCACATCCCTGCTAATTGTTGGACTCTACTTTTTGAATCC
The DNA here is from genome assembly GCA_007922175.1 of Pelusios castaneus. Taxonomy (NCBI): domain Eukaryota; kingdom Metazoa; phylum Chordata; order Testudines; family Pelomedusidae; genus Pelusios; species Pelusios castaneus. The sequence continues at coordinate 4,494,522 of ML685805.1, read as the reverse complement.
TAACAACGGCTTTGATTTGCTGTTACAGTCTGACCAGATCCTACAACTTACACTTCCCTGCATTTCTTTTGCTCCCATTCTGTAAGTTCTCCATCTTCAAGCCTCTGACGAAGTGGGATTTTTCTCCCATGAAAGCTTATGCCATAATTAAATAGGTTAATCTTTAAAAGTGTCAGACTCCTTGGGTTTTTTTTTTAATGACTACCCCATTTATTTATGGCATGAGCTCTCCGCCCTAGAAACCCATTTCATCAGACGCCAGGAAAGCGCCCCAGGGATCCTCGTCGGTTTTGCTCTACAAAAATGCATCTTCCTTCCAGGAAGCGAGAGCTGGAGCAGCCGCAGGGTAGGGCAGGAGCCGTGCTGGGGAACGTAATGCAGCCGGAACCTGAGTGTTTGCGGGGCGAGTGGAGCAGCACGCGGCAGCGGGAGGCGGATTTCCTGGATCCACACGGAGAACAGCTGGCCGGGGAGGGGAAGATGCTGCGGTCTCTGCAGGAGTCGGTGGATGGGGACGAACGGGAGCTGGAGAGCAGCGAGGAAGGGGCCGGCCCGGCCGAGGAGCGGAGGCCGGAGCGGTGCAGCAATACCTACTACTGCCTGTACGGCTACAGGTGAGAGGCTGCTGCGGGGGGCGCGAGGCGGTGCACAGCTGGCCTGGATCCCGGGAACAGGCTGCACCGATCACACGGATCGGAGCGTGGTGCCCAGTGACAACGCTTTAATTACAGCTTGTTCCAGGGGCCCGGTGGGCTGCCTTGCTGAGCTCGGGCTCTGGGTGGGGGCCACAGATTTGTGCAGGGTTTGGAGATGAGGAAGGGGCAGAACTAGATTTGGGGGGGAGCCAGTGGGTTATTCTCCCCCTTCCATTAGCACTAGAACAGATGCTGTTTGGGGGGGACAGTTCCAGGGCAGACCACTGGTAAAGTGGGCATGGAGAGGGGAAACGGTTTCCAGCTAATGTTTTGGAAAGGTGTATGTTAACTGTCCGCTTCAGTGCTGTTTAATTTTCAGAGCACAGGCAATTGCAGTTCTGTGTTTTCCTACCTTGTCCTTCTTAGGCCCTGGGGTGGGAAACACATCCTTAGGTTGGAGAAGGAATTTAATCTCCATCTGTATTGGTTCTTAGCTGCCCTATTCTGTTTTTTATTTTCTCCCCTGGGAGAGGGAATGGCAGGTAATTCCCCCCCCCCCCTCCCAATCATCTCCCTTTTGTCATCCACTCCATAGTAGCCTCAACTAGAGCCCTGTGTGGGTACAAATATGTGTATCCACATCCGATCTGCATCTGCAAGAAAGGGCCCACGGATATCCGTGTTGTATCCGTGAATGCGGATATCTGTGGCTATCTGCAGATTTGCAGGGCTCTAGCCCTGCTCAGATACAAATATGTGGCTCTTTATCCGTTCTGCATCCGCAAGATATTGTTTGCGGATATCCACGTCGTATCTGCGGATGCGGATATCCATGGATATAATGTGGATATCCATGGATTTGCAAGGCTCTAGCCTCAAAGGCTACCCCATTCTACATCATCGCCACCATGCTTCTTTCTCCTCTGGTCTGTTCAGTAGTAATAGTCCTGTATACATATGTATGTGTCCATATTTGATGTCAGTAATAAAAAATGCCGGGATTTTCAGTTCATCAGAGCGGGGTGCTGACAGTTATGATGGAAGTCGGAGCAGTGCAACACCGGAAACTCCCTCTGCTGAAGACTTTAGGTAAAACAAACGTAGTAGAACCACTTAGACCACCCAAGTTTTCCATTTAGTGTCTAATTCAGAGGCCTTGACATCTTGGTATTTGGATAGATACTGAAATGAATACAGAGTTAGATAGTACATTCTGCATTCTGCATCAAAAATACAAATCCCCTTGCCAGCCATACTGAATTCACTTGGGCATTTTTTTTCCCCTGTTAAACACCAAGATGATAATGGACACATATACCACATGGAATTCCTGCATTGGGTGAGTGGAGGCTTAGAATAATAGACCAATGCAAATCATACTCCGTGGGGTCACACTCATTTCTTTCATACTACTATTAATTCTTAGTGTATCTATATTATTTTAAGTCTTTGAAATAAGTAACAAGTCATTGGAGGAGGGGAACAGGACCCTACTCTAATAACTCCTTATTTATATACAGGAGAATAGATAGAGGAGAGGCTGAGAGAGCCTCACATCAGAATATCTCATAACCCAGTGGTTAGAGCACTTTCCTGAGTGGTATAGGAGACCCCTCTTCAAATCCTTTCCCTCCCTCCATCAGAGAGGGAATTGAACTGGGGTCTCCTGTGTCCCAGGTGAGTGCCCTACCAGTGGGCAAAAAGTTATCAGCTGTGATTCACCACAACTACCTCCTCCAGCCATTTTGTGTGGCTAGGCACATACCTATGCCAGTCTCACTAGAAACACTTTAGGCAGCTAAGCTGCTTAACTCCAGCAGTGGAGTTTTCCTTTATGAATCACTAGAAGAGAGGGCAAATTCCAAAGGGGTAGCCGTGTTAGTCTATTGTAGAAAGACAACAGAGTCTTGTGGCACTTTTAAAGACTAACAGATTTATTAATCGCATGAGCTTTTAGGACACACCTCTCTCCCTGGCCTCCCCCAAAGGCTAACTTAGATGGCTCCTCATCTAGCATGCTGGCTTTTGTGAATCACATTCTAAGGTGCCTATCTCTCCCCATTCTCAGTTTAGGGAGCCTCGGCTAACTCAGACTTTTTGAACAGCCGTGTTATTCCTGTGATTTTGCAGGCCCCTGAAAGTTAGGTGCTGGGTTGCTCATTGTCACAATACCTATGTTCCTTTTTGAATCTTGGCCTAAGTGACCCGTTTAAGGCTATTGAGGGAGTCTGTATCAGTCGATATTGGAATTAAAGAATCCCAATATAGTGAAAAAGCCACTGAATACCTTCCGAACTTGCCATAGATCACAGATTGCGTTAGAGGCTTTGCCAGGAACAGATTACAGGAGTCCTGACTCAGCCTCTGCTCTAACCACGAGGAAGCGCTCCTCCCCACATGACAGCTCCTGGAGTCAGACAAGTACCCAGCGAGAGAATTAGAATGGTCTACTCTTTTTCTCCCTAAGAACTTTATCTTCTTTTCAAAGCCTTTCCTTGGTGGATACTAACTTACCCGCTGAAGCAGAGACAGAATTGCGCAGTTTTATTGCGAAGCGTCTTATTAAAGGAGCACTTTTTGAGGGGATGGGTAATGTTGCATCTGTGGAGCTGAGGTAAGAGTAAAATGTACTGTTTTTAATTTGTGATAAACATGGGAAGTGATGAGAAAAGTTGGCAGTGTCACTGAAGTTTACCATCTGCTGCTGCATATGAGTTTAATGCTGATTGCAGCTAATCACCCTGTCAAAGCAAATGTAAAACTCCCAGTTTACACGTAGTACTTACTTTAGATTTTCTTTAGGTGGCAGTGAAAAACAATGCAAACAAATTATGAATAATTATTGGTTTTGCTCAGGTTGTTCTCATCACACTTTTTTGTACAATTTACGACGAGGAAAAGATCTAGGAAGGTTGTGTATGTGATTGATGCTGGGGGCAGTTTGTATTGAGGGTTAGTAGTTTTTAAGTACATTGTGTGTACTCTCACTCTTTTACACATGGCCTGTATTTCTAACGTCAGTTTATCTTTTGTTGTTGGAAAATATTAACAATTTTTGGAAAAAGAAGTTATAAATAGGATAGTTAAAGCTCGCATTTATTTCTGGGCTATACCTCAGTGAAAGGTAATCAGAATGATAAACTCTTCTAAAAGCAGAGCATTCTTTGGGGATCAGCACAGAATAATGTTGATCAAGGTGAAAATCCATAGCGATTCAAAATCCTAATCTTAACCACTATGTGATTATACACAAATTTATGTAAAATGTAGGACAGAAAATCTTGGCCTTCCTGATGTTAATAGCAAAACTTACATTGACTTTAGCAAGGTCAATATTTCACTCACAGTCAGTGGCTGGTTAAGGTCTAATATAAGATACAAACCAAGATTAATTTAGAACAATCATTAAAGTATTTGGCAGATCTGGATGTGACTAATTCAACTTTTTTTCTGTCTTTAGCATACCAGAATATCGAGTTGGTTGTTACTACTGCCTTCTCCAACAAGAAAAACCTCTAGAAACCGCAACCATGGAATCAAACATCAGCCCTCCAGAGTATGTAATTTGTTTCTTAGGAGGCTCAGATAAAGGACTTGAACTATATCCTTTCCTTAAGCGCTCTTTATTTGGGTGTAGGGAAAGAGCACGTGAAAATAACTAGTAGCATGTTTACCCCTATTCACTTTAACTGCTGCTTCCTTGAATTCTCTATTAGCCTACTTGAACACATCTTCCAGAGTATAACTGAGAATGTGATTACCGACTAGATACTGAATGGGCAAAATTCAAGTCTTAATTTATGTATCTTATTTCCTTAAGAAGATACTTTCAGACTTGAATTGGACAAATATGTTCAAGGCCTGAAGACGAACCTTGATTCAGAGGTAAGATCTAATTCTATGACTGAATATTTTTTAATGGAAATGACGAAATTTTATGAATAAGGATTGATTACTCTGACCGAAAGAGCTGGTGTTTCATGTCAGTTAGAATTAAAATGCCAAAGCTTTTAGCTGACTGTAATTGGAAATGAGGAAGGATTGGACATCCATATTGCATAGTTTGCCTGGATTAGCAATATACTTATTTTTATACCAGAATCAACTTTATAGTAATTGTAAAAACTTTAATGTTTCCATTTGCTACAGCAAAGTAACCTGGAGACTTGCATCAAACCCTATCTAAGAAGCTGGTTTGAGGACGCTGTATGCCCTATCCAGAGGGTAGTGCAGCTCTTCCAGAAGAAACTCACCTTTTTGTTACATGCTGTAAGTATATATTAAACTAAACCAACTTTTAAACATTTTCTAGTCAACTCAATGATCCAGTTATATTGTTTTAAATGGAACTTGCATTTGCTTTTCCGTTCACCCTCAGTTGAATGAAGAAAACCTTCCCCTTTTAATCACTCATGTGATTTTTTTTTCAGTTATATTGCTAAGCCAATACCAGCTATTTCATCCACCAATCAATCAAGAATGAAACATTTTAAAATTAATAATTTTATCGCTAACTCATTTTAAAATTGGATGCTTAATATTTTTCAACTTGAACTTAGAATGAGATAGGCAATAAAAATTCCCGTTGGCTCAGACTAAGATGAGGACAGCTACGTGTCTATGAAATGCACTGCAGAGACATGCTGAGAACAAAAAAATAAGATCTGTCATATACTGCTAGACAATGAATGTGAAAAAGGTGGGCAGAGCAGTTTACAGAAGTACAAACTAGTATGCTTTTCAGACTGTATAAAAAGTTGTAATGAATATAGTCTGAAGCACTTATCTAACCTCTGGTACTTACTAAATTATTAAGAAGAGAACTTAACTAGGATAACATGTTACCTTTTACCAGTAATAATAATAATGAATATAGTAACAAGTGAAATATATACAGCCAACCACAATCATTTTTTTTCTTGTAAGGCTTTGAGTTACACTCCTGTTGAAGTTAAAAATTCAGATGAAAGAACAAAGAAAGATATTAACAGGTAAAGAATATTACATCTCAACAGAGATGATTCAGCCTATAAATTGCTTGGTTTGTTGTATGGTCCATTTCCTGGTTTTGCTGTTTGGCTCTTGTGGGGGAACTAGCAGTTCACAATCATTTTGTGTATCAGGTTTCTGAGTGCTGCCAGTCTCCAAGGTCTCATTCAAGAAGATACAATGACCTGCTTGTGTATAGCCATGACTGAAGAACAGCACAAATCAGTGGTAATAGACTGTGGTGGACCACAGCCTCAGTTCCATAATGCAGGTGAGATCATGGATGAACACGCTTCCATCAACTCATCTGGTTTGTCTTTACAGAAGGCTCAGTACTTGGCAGAATCAAACCCAGAAAGTTTGGGAACCTGGCTATCTTGAGAACCTCTTTCTTCCCATTTGCTATACCAGGGATTCTCAAACTTTTTTTGCTGTGAACTCTTCTGAAAATATTTCAGGCTCTGATGAGCCCCCACCGTCCCCTCCAAGTGATGCCTCGGATGGAATGCCATCCTTACCAGCATCCACAGGGGGCTGACAGCAGGTCACAACCCCCATTTGAGAACACCTGGCATATATGATCCATAGAGGCATTTGATCTCTGGTTTAAAAGTGAGGGATCCCAGAGTTTAGAATTTACTCAGATCAGTTAAGCCGCAATACTCACTTTTTCCGTCCCTTAGAGAGGGATGTGGATGGTTAGATAACTGTTTTGGTCAAGTATAATTCTGTTTGATTGAAATCTGCAACAAATTGTCCAATCTTGTTTGTGTATTTTAAGTATCTGATAGTGGAGCTTTGAGAGAGATGTTTCAGAGAAATTGAAAACAAAATATATATTCCTAGCATACTAGTTTCCTGGCATTTCTTTGCTTTTCTCATAGACATTCTCTCCGTCTTAAGTTTTTATGCTTTTGAATATTTATATCATAGGGAAAATTTTATTGGTGTCAGTTACAGTTAATGTGTGGGTGAGATTAAGTACATCGTCACATAGGTATGGGTTATGCAATGCTCTAGCCCAGTGGTTCTAAACCTTTTTTCCATTGCAACACACCTGACAGATGATGTTCCCCTGTGTGACACACTACAATCCGCTGGTGGCACTTGGGCTGGGATCATTTGGGTGGCTGCGGCGCTCTGGAGGATGCGGCACTCTGGGACCTGGGTGGGGGCCGGGCCAAGCCAGTGTAGGCTGGTGCTCTGGCTTGATGGGGTGAGGTTTATTTTTGTGGGGCAGGCAGTGCCACCCCCTACCCTCCCCAACCCAGGATCTCTGGGTTGCAGCCCCTAAGTCCCTTTTCTCATCTGGCCCTGGCTGCTACCAGTGTTGTGCAGCAGGAGCAGGCTGTTGAGTGCAGCAGAGAGCGGCGGGCGGCAGGAGCCCCAAGCTGGCTCCAAGCTGATCCATGACACACCTTTGTGTCTCAACACAGTGATTGAGAACTGCTGCTTGAACGCACGTATGCACAAATACTTTTTCCTTACCTCCTTTTCTTTGTTCCTGAATGTGAGGCAGGGAGCAACAAATTCTGTGAGGACTGGATGCAGGCTTTTCTAAATGGTGCTGAAGGCGGAAATCCATTTCTCTTCTGGCAAATACTGGAGAACTTTAAATTGAAGGTAACTTTGTATACTGATGTTTGCAGGAGACAGAAGGGTTACTGGGTATGTAAATAGTCACTTTTGCATTGATAGTTTGCCTAGTTGTTTTTGCTGTATTCAGAGTGGGCAAGAATAGAATACTCTCTAAAGGAAGTGGACATCAATTTAGAAACCAACTTTTTTTCTTAAAATAACCTAACTTTAAAATTACAGTAGTAACTCCCATCAAGAGTTGTAGCTAGCTGATTTGTCTATTAGTGTCCATAATAAAATAAATCCTTACTGCAGACTCTTCCACTTCTCCAAATCCATGTATCTGCTCACCTTTCTTACAGACAAGAGGATGAAGAATATTTTTTGTTACTGTGTTTCTAGGCCATACAAGACACTAACAACCTGAAGAGGTTTATTCGTCAGGCAGAAATGAACCATTATGCTTTGTTTAAGTGTTATGTCTTCCTAAAGAACTGTGGCAGTGGAGATGTCCTTCTCAAGATCGTTAAAGTGGAGAATGCAGAAATGCCAGAAGCCAACAACGTAATAACTGTCCTTGAGGAATTCATGAGAGAAACAGCAATAGCCTAAAGATCTTCATTTTTGTATTCATTTTGTGCTATCATATAAATAATTAATTCCTCCTTTGCAGATCAGAATTTCCTATTGCAGAACCTTAAATTATATTTGAAAGTATTCAGTCATTTCAGACATTTCACAGCTGGGTCTTTTTACATTTCCTCTTTTTAAAAGCAGCATAAGATTTGCTTCAGTTTTTGAGTATTGTGTATCACACCTATTCAGCCATTCATTCATTTTTCAATTCTTCCTTTTTGGAGGGGAACACTTGTTTTTTAAAACAGTCATGTTATAAGAAAAACTCTCACCAGAATGGCAGTGATGGTTTTAAAGCATTTATAAAATGTTTAATGTGTAAGAACTAGTAGAGAGGATCATGACTAAATATTTAGATCAGAGTATAACAAACAAAAAAGTCATATGAAGAACTGCAAATTTTTTGATAAATCGTATACAGTAAATGAATTAAACCTATTAAAGTCAGAGAACTTTCTCGTCAACAAGGCCTATGTTCTTGTCACTTGCTTTCAAATCCTTAATTCTGAAGTAGAAAGTCTGTACTTCTGTGACCAGATTATTTCTTTGATTATGCTTACTGTACTGATTTATTTTAAACTGAACATGCTCTTTAAAACACACTTTTCTGGCTTGGGTGGAAGGTTGAAGTGACGTGTGACTGAGAGTATACACATCAGACCACTCAAGTTATCTGTAAATTGACAGGCTTGATTTTCCACTGCCTATGTGGTCTGTAATCACTGATTTTGCACAAGTGTAAAAGACTATGAGAATGTTGGTTGTTTACATCCACTTTGCATAATTATAAATGACTATATAAATTGCAAGAAAGACAGGATGGGTGAGGTAATCTCTTTTATTGGACTCACTTCTGTCCAAGCTGGTCCAATAAATTACCCATCTTTTCTCTGTAGTACCAAGGGAATAATACAGCTACAGCAACATTGCGTGTATGGGTTGCAAAGCAATGGAGAATCAGGCTCCAATAGTTATAAAAGTAGTTTAACTTGGCCCTTAATCTGTGTTGAATTAAGCTAAATTCCCAAATAAAAATTTCATTTTGAAAAATGCACCGTTCGCCAGCAATAGTCAGACTCATCATGAGACATACATTCAAACCATACATAAATTAGACAGCAGAACAGGAGATGCACCATGTCAGGTACCAAAGCGAAGGTGACCTTTGTCAAGATTCCATAGAGGAGGACTGAAGGAATAGTCCTTAGGTGGGCAAAATTCTCATTGGCTTTAATTGACTAGCTGGGGAATGCAGTCTTTGAACCATAGTGTGTTTTACCATAACTTGACACTTAGCATGCGAAGCAGTCCCCCTCACTAACTGCTTGAACCAGGGCCGTGAACACTCTTTGCTTGTGAGTGCTTGTACAGGAAAGTTAAAAGGCACATGCTTTCTTGTGATGTAATTATATCTAATAAATTTAAAAATGAATGCTGTCGTTTACTTACTTGGAATTAAAAAGTAGTTCCCGTGATGCTTGAATGTTTAGGCTCTACAACTTACCTTATTCTCTTAGGAATATCTGGAGGAGTTATAACTGTAGAACCATCACATGGGTGAGAGAAAGGATGTGGAGTGGCGGAAAGGAAAATAAAAGCAGTCTAAAAAACCCCTAGCCTGTTTCCACATCACTTCGTAGGCTGCATGAACAGTCAGGGAGGGCTGACAATGCTGTGCTTCAGCGTACTCACGCGTCAGTAAACAAATGCTAGCAGCGCTCAATAACCTGTGTTGCTTTCTCTCACTTCATCCTCACTCTATGCACCTCTTTTGGGTACTGTTGTTCACTAATTTGGCTCCTGAACTACTGTGGTCTGAGTATCCCTGCTTTAGAAGGCAAACCTTTCCAGGCCAGCCATTGCAGTGATCACTGTTAGACAAACCCAGACGGGTGAGACTCACCTGGCACAAGCTCCTTTCTGGAGAAAAATCATCTCCCCCCTCCCGCCCCATGGAGTCCTCACTTGTTCAGAGTTATCCATGTTTAAATATATATAGTACCAGCCACACACTACAGTGTATAAAGTCCAACTTCTTAGCCTTTACCTGTGTGTCTTTGATTTCGTCCACTTGTCTAGGCCTTTCTCCCCTAAACAGATGCTTCCCTCAGTTTATTTTGCTCCCATTCTGTAACTTCCCCATCTTCAAGCGTCTGACAACATGGGATTTTCTCCCACGAAAGCTCGTGATAAATAAATGTGTTAGTCTTTAAAAGTGCCACAGGACTCCTTTGTTTTGCTGAACTAGACTAATACAGCTCCCCCTTCGGAACGTCCCTTAGTTTAAGTCCTATTACGTTTGTGGCCCATTAGATATGGTTGCTTTTGTGCTGGGTTTCAGCTTACATGCCTGATGGATTTTCTCTTCAGTAGCTGTCCCTGCTTTAAGCTCCTTCTAGGCTCAGTTTTCCCAAGATCTTCACTTTGCTGGAACAGGGGTGCTCCCCAATCAGCACAGGGAAGTGGAACCGCTTTATTAAATTGGGGCCAGGACACCTGTGTCCTTTCCGCATCCCAACACCTCCCCTGCCCGAACCCTGTGTCCCCACCTCACCCCATATTCCCTGCCTGGACACGGGTCAGAGAACGGGTTTAAAAATAGCAACTTCTCGTGGTCTCCCTGCCCACTTTTTGGGAGGCCGGAGGGGCGGAGCCAGCAGGCGCGTATGCAAATCTATGGAATCAAGAGAGAAAGAAACCTGAACTAGATTTGCAGGAGTTTTACAATAGATTGGGAGTTGGGACTCCTAGGTTTTTATCTTTGCCTCCGCTACAAGCATGCTTGCGGATCTCGAAACCTCTGTGCATTATTTTGTCAATCTAAAATTCTTTGGAGTCTCATTGGCATTAATGGGGTTCTACAAAAAGAGACAGCATGGCCCTTGCACTTAAGCACGGACCATCTAAAACAAATGTTACTTATCTACGCTAGGCTTCATTAAAGAGCTATGAAAGGCTCTGATGAAAGATACTTTAAGTGCAAATCACTAAAAATAACAGACTAGTTTACCGCTCAAGCGGTAGCTGTGAACTGGCATTCTTAGGCTATGCACACACTACAGACTTGTCCCGCAATGAATTGTTGTGGGACAAGCAAAGTGTTATAACTGTAATGCTTTCCCCCATCCACACATTAATCCTTCTAACGCAAAGGAGGGATCAAACGCTCCTTTGCATTTTCATTAGAAGGAGCAGTGCATGCTGGGCACCTATCCCACCATACACTGCCCAGGTGCAGATTCCCTCAAGCCGCTCGGTTTCCTGGGTGGCTTGAGGGACTCCCTGTAGCAGCGGGGCTCTAGCCGCCCTGAGTGCTGGCGCTCCTGGCAGCTGGAGCGCGGCTCCTAGTTGTCAATTTCACTGATCCGCTAAAGCAGTGAAATTGACATGTATGACAGTTCCGGGGTCCCAGAGTGGCCTCCATTGGCACTGTGGGACATTTCCAGAGGCTGTCTAACCCTCAATGAGTACACACGCACTCTATTGCGGGACAGACGATTTGTGGTAAGCATTACCACGATCGTCTGGGTGGTTTGCCGCGCAACAGGCAACATTGTAGCGTGTACGCTCACAGCCTTATTGTGTGGTAAAGCTCCTTACCACGCGATAAGGCTGTAGTGTGTACAAGGCCTTAGTTACAAAAAGATACCAAAACTGAAGGATACCAAAGTGGCCAGTAGTTGTATCTAATTTCTTAGTCATATTTTAACCTAACCTAAATATCAACCTGCAACGGAGTTTTTTCAAAATTGGGATGGTGCCATTTATTTTGCTCCCTTACAATATAGGGCTGAATTCTTATTTTTAATAAAATGTTTGTATCTAGCAATTTCAGGAATATCAACTCTGGTCTTTTCTTGTTTTGCTGGAGGATGTGTAGCTCAATTTCTTAATTCAAGGGGGTGGCAAAGAATGTCAGATCTATAACAAAGACATATTATCTCCTAAGCATTCATGAGACATGGGTGGTCTATTAAAACAAAAAAATAACCAAAATAAAATCTGGTTAAAATAGACTGCTTAAAAATCCCTCTCTCCTCACTGCTCAGCCTTTAGGTTGCTATCTCTTGTGATGTCATAATTTCATGAGTGTTCCAGTTATCAGAAAGTGTACAAGACCCGAAGTTTTAAAGTTAAAAAGCAAAGCAAAACATCTGACTATATCTCTTTCTTTATATCTTACACAAAAATAAAGGAGCAGAAAGTTATTTTTTCCTTTACCACACATTTTAAACAAGATACAGAGTAAGTAATTGATCTCCATAGTCAATGATAAAATAGAAAATGTTGAAATAAAGTCATTCATGTCAAACATTCTTGTTAATTTTTTAATTGCAGATGTACTTAGAAAACACAACCCCTTTTTGCACGTTGGTGTTTTTTGTTTTTGGCATGTTACATTAATCAGTTCAACCTTTAAAGAAAAAAAAGCCCCAAAAATCTTTAATGGAAGCTGTGCTCAAATAATATTTGTTACAACAAAAATATACAGAACATATACAGTACAAAAATATTTGGAAACAGATATCACAACACGTTACCTTGCAAATATTGATTCTCCTAGCCCTTGATGGTGAAGCATCATTTGCTCAGCATTTTTAAGGCAGAATTATATTGTTTGGTGCTCTGTGGCTAACACTTGGAAGAGGCATTCACACTGATGATGAAAGCAAAAGATCAAGCTGCATAAATCTAGATTTATTTGCAAACTAAACAGATTCTGTGGGGGAGTCAGGATACATTTGGTGACTAATGTATCTGCTAAACTCATGGGGAATTAATGTATTTTTGCTGCATAAATCAAGCCAGTGAAATTTTTAATGTCCTGTGTTGAAAAGTGCTCAGCTTTATATATATAAAATATGCTGTATTGGCTTTTTAAAGAAGCTCATTACAGAGCCTTTTCCCATTAAAAGCCAAGACTAACAATGAAATTAAAAATACATTTATCTTTAAACCAGGTTGTTTTTGTTTCACATGAGATTTATTCTTTTAGTGAAAAGATGAATATATTGCCTTCACCTTCAACCAGTTCTCAGTGTCTGTGCTATGGAGTGTTTTTGAAGTAGAGTTGGTGAGCCACATCACACAGTACCCTAAATCTGTCATTTTTTAAAAGAAAAAGAATTACAGTAGTAAGAAAGACCAAAACCTCCAATCTATTGGCCTTCGGTGTGCTAGATCCCAACCTGCCCCAGAGAGGTCAGATTCTGTTACAGTTCAGGTAAAACCAAGGAGTGGGATAGTCAAAACCCTCTTACATAAGTTATGAGCTCAAGTCCCATGAAAATCAATAGGATTGGGGCTCCTAAATTACTTAAGCACTTTTGAAAATCCAGCCCAAAATCTTGAGAAAATAAAATGCTGGCACAAAATTGGAAGTTTTAGGAGATCTATTGACTTTGTGAGATGGCCACGCTATTTTGGGACCAAATGTACAATTCCATCTCTAGTATGCAAATTAAAACCCAAATTCTCCCATCTAAAAACCAGAAGCGGTATGATCCATTGGACAGAGCATTGTCCTGGGAGATAGGATCCCTGAGTTTTTGTCCCAGTTCTGACAAAGGTTCACTTTGTCACCTTGTACAAGTCATAACTCCCCTGGCCTCAGTTTCCTTATTTATAAAATTAGACAAAATACTTACTTATTTCAATCTAAGCAAGTAGTGAAGATTCATAACTATTTGTAATATGCTATGTAAGTGCTAAACATTATTACTGGCTGCCTGGAAAAAAGACATGAAATGTCTAGTTAAAGATTTAGCAAAAGTTAATTTAGCAAATTTTTTTTAGAGGTTATTTCTGTGACCTCCGATCCCATTCCTGCTCATCTGGCTTCTTCCTTTATTTAATATTACTGAGGAGTGCAAAACGTGTCTCTGGATCCAAGTATCTAGGAATAAGAGGTGCAACTTGCAATTCCTACTGACTATATGCTCATCTTTTCATTCTGGGTGGCGTTTTTTGCCACTACAGGTATTCATTTTTTAATTTTTGGCTCCATAAGATGGAGCCATCAACATGGAGTTCTGTGTAGAAGGAGCTACTGATGTCAGCCTCTGAACTGACCAGCAGGTGTCCCTCAAGGAGCTAGGCACTGGTGTTCCAGATTCTGAATCAGTGTTCATTACTTTCCCCATCTGGTTGCTTCCTAACCCAATATTGGATAAATAATCCTATGCTGTAGCTGTGCTGCAATTCAACATTGAGAATGGAAATAGCTTTTCCAATTTCACCACATCTTTCTTTTCATCATGAAAAGCTTGTGCCCAGACACTAGCACAAGAAGAAACATACTATAAAATATACACCACTTACCAGTGTCTTCGTGTTGATCGCTACAATTACACTCTCTCTCTGACAATAAATCTCTGTAAGGTCCAGTATATTCACATTTTGTTGAACTACATAATGTGAAATTCTGGCAGCAGCTGAATTAAAAAAAAAATCAATTGACTGTGTAATCACAGTCAACCTGATAAGGACTACTGTAAGTCCTAATTCATCCACAAACGACTGGGAAGAATAATGTTAAGGCTCTGACACAAACCAACAGCAGCAAGGATATTTGGAGGTGAAAGAGAAAATCTGTCCTCTGTTCATTCCTTGGTGCTCCAATGCCCTGGCACAATGGAGTGAATTTAAAAGAGAGTGTAACTGAGATTCTTATAGATTTTTTTACAGTATTTTAAAGAGCATGTGTAGTTTATTTGATATTTTGAGAGGGTGAATATTAAACCGTTTTTAAAGGAGGGAATAATCATCAGCTCAACTGCCTTATTTTGCCCATGATCTCTCAGTTAGTTACATGGAGCATAGATTTAGTGTATTGCTCTGCCTTTGTGTAGGGTGGGTGGATGACTTTCACCCTTAATGTACTGGAATATAAAATGTTTGATTTATTCATCTGTATGTGTGAATTTAGTGCTATTTTAAGATGCCAGCCTAGCTGATGCCTGGAATTGGTTGATGGAACCCACCCAAGCAATGAAAGGTCTGCTTCTTCAGACATGGGAGGGAGCAACAGAACAGAGAAATCAATAGATCCCTGAAACAACAATAATGCACAAAAAAAGGGGATTGAGAGGCAGGTCACAGGGTCAAGATGAAGGATCCAAGAAGCTGGTGGACATCCTCCAAAGAATTGCTCAGATGAATGAATGGACGAGGGACTGGAATAAGGTCTCACAGTCAAAGAGAATTTCTCCCATCTCATTTCATTATCCTGGACCAATGGATGGTCATCTTGGCCAGTGCCAGGATGACAAATGAGGAGGACATTGATGACCTTGGAGTCTACAGTCCATTATTAAGCAACAGAACAGGTAGAGAGCAGGGTCAGAGGCATTTGCAAAAACAGGTCCTCAAAGCTAAGCTTACACCTCTTTCAGTGAGGTTAACAGAAGTTTTGCTAACATGCAAGCTGCAGGGTAGAGCCTTCAGTTATCTAGCATAGATTATATGTTGATTGCCTCCCTAATTCAAATACTGATATATGGTGGAGCTGAATTGGGATGTAAAATAACCGCTCCATCACCAAAGATCCATCTAGCAGAACTTTACCACAGTGACTCAGAGGAAGCGGTGACACACCGTTCTACTAAAGTAACAGAGTCCTGTGGCACTTTTAAAGACTAACAGATTTATTTATCGCATGAGCTTTCATGGGAGAAAATCCCACTTCATCAGATGCATCTACTACTAAAGTCTGGACAGAGATTTTCAGAGGGAGAGTGTGCCCTTGAAGGGAAGTTCCTCTGGAGTTTTCATATAAACTCCTTCCCCTTTGGTACAATCCAAAAGCAAAAAAAAAAATTTGCCATTCAGAAGGAATCTTCATATGGTTTAAAAGAGGGCAGGTTGACATTTTTCCATAGAATTTTTTTTATGGAAATTGAGTTTTTTCCTAAACTCTTTTAGGAAGGAAGTATCTGCTTTACTCAAAATTTTAAAAAAAATATGAAAATTTGTAGGAAAATAAAAAATATGTGCTGGTTTTTAGCCAAAAAGGTCTGAGGTTTGGGGGGAGGAGGGTGTAAAATTGTTCTGGTTTTTTGTTGTACTGGTGAAAAGTCACTTTCTTCTTTTGAAAACTTCAATGAAATCATTTTTTAAAAAAAATTTCATCACAATTTTCCATGTGGGAAACCACCCCTCCCCCATTTTCTGACCATTTCTAGTTTAAAAGCACCCCCAGAAGGTATGGTTTAGCAATAACAATAA
Organism: Pelusios castaneus; assembly: GCA_007922175.1. NCBI lineage: Eukaryota > Metazoa > Chordata > Testudines > Pelomedusidae > Pelusios > Pelusios castaneus. The sequence goes on along the minus strand of ML685805.1, from coordinate 4,478,458 downwards.
GGGAATTGAAACAGGGCTGTCCTTCTCCTTCAATCTGAACAGTTTTTTAACAATTAATTATCTAATCTATAGCTATACCTCTCTCCCACCCCTCAAGGATGCTGTCTCTAATTATTATGAGACAAGGTGGATGAAGTAATATCTTTTATTTAGCTCACCCCCTTCTCTTGCTAATACCCTACAATTACACTGCGTCTATCATTATGAAGCACACAAGACTTGTGGGGGAATGATCCCTCTCCTGGGACACTGGATTCAAACGCTTGCACATGTGTTTGTTTAGAGCTTGATCCGAACTGCAGGGATAAAATAACACTTGGAACTGAATCCAACCCAAAGATATCCACCCATGCTCTCAAACTACAGGCTTTGTTTGAAGCGTGGGCCTATGAACAATGCTTCAGATTAAGGAGAACAATTTGTTGTTGCTGCAGTTACCTTCAAAACTTTCATATATGGGAAATGAAGAAGGGTAAAGAAAATTTTTCTTTGCAGGGAAGGCTCATTTAATACCCTGAAAACAGATGGGGAGAAACTCTGACTCCAAGAAAGTCAATAGAGAGTGGAGAGTGTTTATTCAAAAGAGCAGAGATTAAAATGACAAATGAAGAACATCACTGAGCTAACACCTGGGAGGAGGTCACAGCCTCCAGCCCTACAGCAGGAATTACTGGGCATCGTCTACATGGGCAAGAGACTAAAGCTGAGGAATGAAGAGAGATGTTACTGAAAGACAAAGAAAACTCACTGTTGTACTAACCCTGAGATTGGTTCCAATCGGTGTCCAAATCATCTAACCTGATGAGCTTGTCCATGGAAGAGATTCTGAAGCCACTTGCAGGTTTCAGACCCAGTGACTTTGAAATAGGAGACAATGTCAGCTCAGGGAAGTACAAGCCTTTGGGCGAGTCAAAAACCATCGATCAAAACTTTTTTTCTTAAATGGAAAAAAAAATTGGGGGGGGGGAACCTCCCACAAAAAATGGAGCATTTTTTTGATCCACTCAGCTTGTGATTTAGAAGCCATGTCTCCTACCCACCCCCGTGAACTGGACCAACCAGATCTATACACTGCTCATATCTTACCTGAATCCCCAATATCTGTCTTAAGTGAGAGTTAACTGGTGCATAGATCTCTTGCTAGCCCGCTGCACAAGACTGAATTTCACTTTATGCGCACACAGCTTGTGTTATAATGGTCACACTAGATGAACTGATGGTCTTTTCTGGCCTTAAAATCTATGGATGCGTCTACACTTACGAGTTAGGTCGACTTAAGGAGGCTTAAGTCGACCTAAATAAAGCCGCGTCCACACTGGGCTTTCCTTATGTCGACTTAGGCATTTCCCTAAGTCGACCTAAGGAAAGGTTAAGTCGACTTAATAACACCTCGTTTTAGGTTGAATTAACGCTTAAATCGACTTTATTAGGTCGACTTAAGGCAGTGTGGATGGGGATTAGCGCTTAAGTCAACCTTATTAAGTCGACTTAAAGCATTAAATTGACTTAATAAGGTCGACAAGGGGCTATGTCTACACTAGAAAAGTTAAGTCAACTTTGTTAAGTCGACTTAATAAGGTTGACTTTAAGTCGACTTAAAGACGACCTTATTAAGTCGACTTAACAAAGTCGACTTAATTTTTCTAGTGTAGACATAGCCCATGAGACTACAGAAGAAGGAGAGGAATTACAGGCAACCTAAAAAAAGATAAATCCTCCCCAGACTGTTTTTGTTTTTTCCGATTGTGCAGTTAGCTACCAACAGTAAAATGTGAAATAATGTAAGCAACTTACTAGAAATTTGAGCTAAAAGCATGGCCCATCCTACAAAGGATTTTAAATAGTTTCCCTGGTCTACATAAGCATGATGACTCAAGCTACTATGCTTTTTTGCTTTACAAACTATCCTATAAACCAGTAAGGGATCTATGAAAACTATGGCCTAGATAGACTAGGCAAAAAGGCATTGTAACTAACTATTGCTGATCAGTGAACATCCATTGTCTAGGCAAGACTCTGTGTCCATACCCAGCCGTTCTCCCCAGTGTTTTACAAGCATTGGCCTTACCAGCCATGATACACTTGAGGTAAGGAACTAGTGCGAAATACATCTTGGCGTAACTCTGCTGACTTTGATGGATAAACTTGGCTCCTAGCATATTGAACGGTTTGTAGCACGGTTTTATACCCTGCATATGTCTAGCCTACACTGGTGAGGGAAATCACGACCGCACTGTTCTAGCAAGAACCAAGTTTAGGCAAGCTCTGCCATAAAAGCTCTCACACTCTTTCCAAACCCATTGCAGGTAGGGGTTAGAGTAGAAGACCATACATAGCCAGAAAGGAAAGAATAAAACAACCTGATTGTCAACCAAAATAAAACAACTGAACGTGAGCAAAACCCTAAACGGCCCCCTTTTAGAAAAGAAAACCCAGCCACATTTACCACAACTGGTTGTGAAAATCAAGTGAAACATGCAGTGTTGGTAAGACACACCTCTGAGAGCGTGTCCTTTCTCAAGCACTTTCTAGAATCCCCAAGGTTTCTAGTGCAATTTTGTTTGACCATTAGCTAAAGATCAACCTCTGTCATGATGAGTGACCAATACTGCTGTCCCCTTTGGAGGTTGCTTAAGACAGGCTAAAATATAGATTAAATATTTAAATAACCATTCAAGTAATAATAAAACAATGGAATGGCTGAACAGTCAAACTCAACCAGTAAAACCAAATTCAAGTTGTCTGGCAAACATCTCTTGAGTCTCTAGTTAGTGTAACTGATGCTTGATTTTCTTTTACTATCCAGCTAAACACAGGAGTTTCATAAACCAACTCATCATGGATCCAGCATGACCTGGAAAAGCTGAAATGACTCAAACTAAATGTCAGTGTGTGCACTAATAAATGGAGTGGGTAAATGCCCAGTTACAAATATAGGGTGGATCCTGCAGCCTTTCCTCATAGGAGTAGCCACAACGGAGAGGCTGCAGGATAGGGTCCCAACTGAGTGTTAACAGAATCTGCATGATTCACACCCAAACTTCTCTCAGACCAGTTCTGTTGTTAGGCTTTAGCTTCCACCATCTTCTTCAGCATACAGCACAGTCAGACAGAAAGGATGTCATATGTTTCCTTAACTAGTGTTTCTTCAGAAGACCCTTTACTTATCCCCTAATTGTCGTATAAAAATAAATCCTCAGTTTCAATTAATTTATCATAGCTGGCAGATAGAAAAGTCTTTTGCCCTCTAAAGTTCACTGTCTCAGGCCCTCAAGGAGGTGGAGGTAGCTTCAGATCCAACAGACTGTAGGCAAAAACATTCCAGAAGATGGCAAACAATACAAAGATGACATAAATAAAAATAAAGATCCACCATAAAGACTGATCTTGGAGTCTCTGCTCGTAGTTCCTTAGGATGACCACACCCAGTGTGATTCCAACCATCACCCCACCCAAGTGGGCAACGAAACTTGGGTGTGGACACGGAGGGTAAGCAGATGGATGAAACCGCAGCCACACAGCCCTTCCAAATTCAAAGCTCACTGGAATATATATAGAGAAAAAACATAAGCCCCTAGTTCATCTCACTCCTATTCTGCCTCCAGTTGGGGCTCCGTCAAGTCAATGATTGGAGGTTTCATAAACATCTCTTTCTATCTCATGGATAGCACAGATTGTTGCTTTCCCAAACAGAGAAACCACATTACATTACCAGCAAAGAGGAAGTTATAGGTCAATCAGATCACAATATGTCAGACATCAGATTTATAACTTTTAGGCAGATAAAGTGCTCTTTTATTTTCTATATTTGTTCTGGTGTTTCCTAGGACTGCTGTTGATTTCATGCTGTCTGAGACTCTTTACTATTCATGGAATACTGATTGTGTCTTCACTACTGTATGCAACATAGAGAGAGCACAAAGAAAATCTTAGCAAGCAACAGGCACTGCAGCCCAAGTGATCTCATATGTATGGCAGATAGAGAGAATCAACCTTCATGCAAAACAAAGAAGAAGTCCTGCACTTTTAAAGACTAAAAATTTATTTATCGCATGAGCTTTCATGGGAGAAAATCCCACTTTGTCAGACACTTTGAAGATGGGGAATTTACAGAATGGGAGGAAATTAAATGCAGGGGAGTGTATGACACAGGATCAGGTCAGGCTGTAACAGCAAATCAAAATAGGTGTTGGGATTCAAACACTGGGGAACAGCACCTAGAGGAAGGTGAGGTCAAATCACCTGTTGTAATGAGAATAAAATCCGTAGCCGCTGTTTAACGCCGAGGCAAAATTCGACTCCGTTGTCTCAGGGTTAAACAGGGACTATGGATTTTATTCTGCTTAGGTGTTTCTAAGAAGTCCACTAGGTGCCAGTCTGCATCTTTAAGAGCCTAAACCCCTTTGAAAATCTGGACCTTTGATGCCTAAGTGCGTCTCACCGATAGTCAGTGGGATTTGGGCTCCAAAGTGCCCACGTTACTTTTGAAAATGCAACACTGGGGTTCTGGACAATTTGATCCTCTATAAACCAGGAGTCCCGTGGCATCTTAAAGACTAACACATTTATTAGGGCATAAGCTTTCTTGGGTTAGAGCCCACTTTGTCAGCTGATGAAGCTGGGTTCTAGCCCACGAAAGCTTATGCCCAAATAAATGTGTTAGTCTTTAAGGTGCCACAGGAGACTTCATTTGTTTTGCTGAAACAGACTCTGCCACACTGGAACTTGGTCCTCTGTGTGTATCACCTTCCCCTTCTGGAAAGCAGGGATAATATTTCCCTTCCAGAGGGCTCTACAGCAGCTTGCTTCACTGGTGGCTGCCAAATACTTCCACAATTCTGGGACTAAGAGTGCTGTAGAAATGCAAAGCAATGACTACGATTAAAGCATACTTATTTGAGGGTCCAAAGATGAGCAGTTAGCCCCCAGACCTTCAAGAACATCTAGAATCCAGACACTGATAAACAATGAACCTTACATTTTCAAATGCTCACATTTGAATCCAAATTCTGAATTCCAGAGTGATCAGACTTCTGATGCCATAATTCCGGCTGCTGGTTCCCACCTATAGAACCAAATTACTCGCCTGGGTTTAGCATGACCCCTAATGACAAAGGTAAACAAAACTGGACTGTGTGCATGCCAAACATATTGCAATACTTACTACAGATCAAGGCAACAGCCATGCGCAGCAGCTTGAATTGGCACTTCATTCCAGACCAGTTCTGGAAAAGGAGACAAGAAGAACAAAATTATGCTGGGTACAATTTACGTGTCCTTTTATGCCCTGGGAACCTGAAGATGGATCTATAAACTTGCTGACTACCAAGAAGCCTGATCTCGCCACACACGTATAATGGGACCTCTAACTTTGCTTCAATTGCTGCCTTTGCCATTCTGAAGAGTTCTCGACTCACCAGGCCAAAAGCAAAGACAAATGAAATTGAGGATTAGCTCTCACAAGACAATTGAATCCTTCTGTTTCTTTACTCTGCAGCATTACTAGCCAGAAGACGAAGAGATGAAAGCACAGTAAATCCACAGACTATTTAATCCCTCTGCATCACATGGGCTTTAAACTACTATTCCCTTTTTCATGCTCTTACTCCTAGATGGATGTTTCCAGGGTGTGAGGGAAGGACCAGGGGAGTAAGGGCAAATTATTCCAGACATTTTAGATTATGTTGGAAATGATAAGAAGGGGTGATTAGATTTAGAAATGTAGTACCATCTACTCTTTGTGTGGGGCGGGGAGGGAGGCAGGGAAATTGTTGAGCACAGACTGAGATCTCAAAGCTGTAAGTTTGGGAAAAACCATGTCCCAGGTCTATTTTTGTGGGTGTGATCTCAAAGCTTAGCAAAGAAAGAAGGGTTTGGAGTGGGGGAGTTGGGAGAGCAGAGAGGATGCAATTAACTCTTACATCAGCTCACCAACACTTTAAGCGAAGGAAAGGCTCTGAATGAAAGGCAGATGCACACTTGCTTCCTCCAGCTGAACTTGGGGAGAAGAATGTTCTTGGGTAATGAGAGCAGCATTAACAAGTATTGAAAACAACAAGATACTTCTCCCTCTTTAGAGTGAATATTTTCTTCCCCCATCATTTCCTTTTGATCCAAACAATATAGTAAGGAGCATGGAGACATCAGCATCCCTTTACTTTTTCTAAGCATGAAATCTGAATGACCTCGCACCCTTCCCTTGAGCTAAAACACAGCAGAGGATCAATAACCCAGCACTAATACAATCTGCCCAGTGAAAACTTGCTGCAATGTTTGCACTGCTCAAGATTTTAAGGATGAACTCAGGTCTTGAGGGAAAAGGTTAGACAAAATATTCAGGGCTTAAGTACTAGGATTGATAGAAAATTATCTACCTAAACTGCTTTTCAACAGAAAATTGGGCTTTTGATTCACTTTTTGCAGAAAGTGTCTGCTTTCTATGGAAAATTTAGATTTTTAATTAAAAAAAAAAATCCAAATCCTGAAAACGGAAAACTTTACAGCACCAAATTTTAGTAGGGTTTTTTTGGATAAAAAGTCAAAACTTTCTAGAGGAAAAAAAATCCATTTTCCAACCAGCTGTACTAAATACACCCATCATTTACGTTATGGTCCACCTGACGTGGAACTCTTGCACATGGCTGCATTCATCACAGCTGAATTCAAGTTTTTCAACCCATTCCAAAGTCAGAGGAGAAAGGCAAAGTCACTGACTTTCCTTCTCACCATGATTTCCAGTTTTCTGTCACAAGCGAATTATTTTCCATCCCTAAGAATTTCAGGCATCCTACTGTTTCCTTGAGACACCCCTTCCATGTAACCAGCTGTTCTCAGTAATCTGGGAAAACAGTTTAAACCACATACAGTAATCTCCACAATGAGTGGCCTTTGAGATAAGGCCACATCTGTTGTGAGCCAGCTGAATATTAGCTCTGATCTGCAGTGCATTCAATCTATAAAACCACCTTTTATGTTTGTTCTCACACACCCACCCACCCACTCACCCACCCCCACACCCCCCAACTTGAAAATACAGGAGACTAAGACACAGGTTCTAAATAAAGGAGGGAGCCAAAGCATCAATGATAGAAGAATCTAATGCCTTGATCCTGCAAAAACTTAAGCACAGGCTTAACTTTACATATTGTAACCTGATCCAAAGTGCACTGAGATCCATGGAAAGCTCCATTTGACTTCAGAAGACTTTGGATTTCAAAGGGACTACTCGGAGTGCACAAAATTAAGCACAAGTAATTCTTTGCCGAATCACAGCCTGCATCTGCTCTCCCTTCCTTTATTGAGTTAGGGCTTGAACCTGTGAACATCTGACTGTCCTCGCCACTCACTGGCTATGTCTACACTTGCACTTTTAAGTCGATTTAACTAAGTCGACTTTAAGTGTGTCTACACTTAATATTAAAGTTGACTTAAAGGGGAACTTACAAAGTCGACCTAGAGCGTCCACACTGGATGCTCTAGGTCAACTTTGTGGGGCTAGGGGGACCTTGGGCAGGTCCATGGTGCCAGGAGGGGGCACCCCTTGTGTGCAATGGGGCAAAGGTGGACAGGGACCCTAGCAGGGCAGAGCCCTGTGTGTGATGCTGTCTGGATTTAGGGAAGCATTTATGATATTATTTTCAATGGATATCTCATAAATGCTATAATCCATAGGAGCTATGTCATGTTTGGTATCAATAGAAAGGTAGTAATTTGTTGGGAATGATTATATAGTTTATGTCTAGGAATTCTATTTCAATTAGAAGTTAGGAATATGGTGTTCTATCTATACTTTAACTTATGTTATTTTATTGAAATGGCTGAGAGAGGTGGGTGTGTCAAACCATTGTGTCCTTAATGTTTAGGAATTTTCCAGCTACAATGGTCCCAGGGAGTGACCTGATGAGCCATTAAGAACATAAGGAATACAAGCATTGTGTCCTTAATGGCTCATCAGTTTACTCCCTGGGACCATTCTACCTGGAAAATTCCTAAACATTAAGGACACAATGGTTTGACACACCCGCCTCTCTCAGCCATTTCAATAATGGACCTACCCAAGGTCCCCCTAGCTCCACAAAGTCAACCTAGAGCATCCAGGGTGGACGCTCTAGGTCGACTTTGTAAGTTCCCCTTTAAGTCGACTTTAATTTTAAGTGTAGACACACTAAGTCGACTTAGTTAAAGTCGACTTAAAAGTGCAAGTGTAGACATAGCCTAAGGTGCCATGGGAATCTTGTTGTTTTTGCTGTACAAGAACTAACACAGCTACCCCTCTGGGAATAAATCTTTGCACTTCTTTGGTCTCTTCCACACAGGAATCTCAAAGAGCCGTACAAACATTTATGAAGAAAGCCTCACAACACCCTAGGAGTTAGGTAAAGATTGTGCTCATTTAACAGATGGGGAAGCTGAGGCCGAAAGGATAAAAGTGATTTGAACAGGAAATCCGTGGCAGAGCTGGCTCTAAACTCCCATTATAGCACTTTACCTTCTGGATGAACCTTTCCCTCTTAAAATAAACTTAAAGTCAAGCTTATTAAGTCGACTTAACAAAGTGGTTACCCTGAATGGGGACTTAGTAAGTCAACCTAACTGCCCTTAAATCGATTTAATAAAGTTGACTTAAGGGTTAATCCATATCCACACTATGGTTAACTCGACCTAAGGAGTCAACTTAAGGGTTAGGTCGACCTAACCGGCGGTTCTTACTAAGTCGGCCTAAGCTTTCATTAAGTCAACTTAAGGAATTTCTTAAGTTGACTTAATGAAAGCCCAGTGTGGACGGGGAGTAATTTAGGTCGACTTAAGGCTACTGAAGTCGATATAAATTGCCAGTGTAGATGCACCCTAAATGTACAAAGAGCACTTTGCTTGGTATGCAGGTCTCCTCTTCTTCTGCTAGTCTGTACTGATCTAGAGGGGCAGGTGAGGGAGGGGAGTCATAAAATTGACACTGGGCCCAAGCTGCATAGTTTGGAAGTCGACTTTCCCCAGTGTTCAGGTCTGGAGTTTGGATCAGTCTGCTACAGAGATGGAGGTAATCATAAAGGGCTTGATCCAAAGCCTATTCAAATCAGTAGAAAGACTCCAATGGATGTCAGTGGTTCAGACCCAAAGTTTAGATCTGCAAATTTCTCCAGAGTTTGAGACTGTTTGGATCTGAGAGTTTGGTTTTGGTTCATCTCTACATGAAATACATTCACCCAAAAAGAGGCCATGGCTTTGGTTGTTGACGTGCTAAATTCTAAGCAGCAGATGTCACTGCCGTTGGGTTGAGTAGTAAGTCTCCCAAATCACTTCAGTTCACACCAGATTGCTATGTAAATTTCTAGGAGCCCACAAATAGGTCAGCCTTCACAAAGGGGTCATATCTTATCCCAGTTAACATCTTTATAGGTCAACAGTCTGGTTTGATAATTATATGGGGCTTGGAAAGATTAAATTTTAAATCAGCAAGTGTCCATAACAGACATTTTCTTCCTTCATCCCAAAAAGACTGAAATAACTTCTCACATTAATAATAAAAAGTTATGGAACGGAGAAGTTAAATACATACATGCTGCACTCACAGACAGCTAATGCTCGCTTTTGCTGTGAGTTCTATCGAGCAAATAAACTAATATATCCTATTGTAAAATCGGATCGTTTAGCAATATTACAGTTCTATTTCTGAATCTTATGACTCTCAATGTCTAAAGTAATTAGGTTTCAAATAAATTAGTATCAAGTTCTGTTTTAATTCCCAGCTAGTGCAAAAATGTAAGGTTGGTAACAAAAACTTAAAATAAAAAAATCCCACTTGGGAGTAAACATTATTGAATGTTGAAATGTATAAAAATATTCCGAATCTAATATAAAAATGATATTATAATATTTAGGAATGTTTCAGGCATAAGAGATACGCCAAGTATGGGCTTGTTTACACTTGAAAACCATGTTGCATTAAAACACATCAACTAAAATGATTTACTCAACGTGCACAGAGACTGTCAAGTTTAACATCATGTCAGCTAATTGTGGGTGGCTTGTAAGATTAATACAGTGCAATTTCCAAGTACCATTAAGCTTTATCAGCGCATGTGTTTTCCGAAAGAAAATGTACAGAAATATTCATAGACTTGTTCTAACAAGAAAATTCCAACAGTATATGCAAGGCTGGCAAAGCCTGCCTGCCCGCTCCGATTAGGGTTCCCATTGTACAGAACATCATTCGAGGACCATACTGAACAGAGACTTGCAGAACATCAAAACGTCTGGTTTCCTTGGGCAAGTCTCTGTCCGGTGAAAATGATGATACATAGGCACAGATTGCAGGCTTAATTAATTGTATTTCTAAAGCGCTTGGAAATCCTCCCAACAAAGATGCTTTCGGCTATGTCTACACTAGGAAAAGTTAGGTTGACTTTAAAATCAACCTTATTAAGTCGACTTAACAAAGTGGACTAGTGTTAAGTCGACCTAACTACCCTTAAGTCCACACTGGGCTTAGGTCCACCTAAAGAAGGGTTAGGTCGACCTAAGCAGGCTTAAGTCGACCTAATGGGCGGTTCTTATTAAGTCGACTTAAGCGTTCATTAAGTCGACTTAAGGAATTTCTTAAGTCGACTTATGAAAGCCTAGTGTGGACGTGGCTTAATTTAAGTCGACTTAACCCTTCTTAAGTCGACTTAAATTGCCAGTGTAGACATAGCCATAGAGACTTAGTCTGTTTAGGTTCTTACATACGCCTCATCACCTGACGTATCTAGAAACACAAAACAGTATTATTATTATGCACCTGGTCTCGAATTCTTTCCGAAGGAATTTTGCCTTTGTAAGGTAACGTGAGCTACCAAAGCATTAAGAGGTGCCTAAACATTTCCCAACAGAAATTAACAGAAAAATTAACAGAACAAATTAAATAATCAGTGCACCAAGGAAAGAAATATTCATGGAGTCAAATGTCCAGTCCGGATGTACCCAGTGGCTTTGTGAACTATTGAAAGAATATTTTACCATATATAAAGTTTTATGTGGGATCTACATATAAATAACTTCAGCAGCTGCAAGAATAAAATCTGTGAAAAATAAAGTACTCATTTTCTCTCTCCAAGGAGACAGCTAATGCAATCAGAAGGCCCTGAGCTCACACTGATAAATACTGTTTCCTCCGTCGATCTTCATTTCCATGCAGCAGCTTTCTTGTTTTTTTCCCCTTTATTATTTTCCTTAGGGTGAAACATTTTATTGCTTGCTCCTGTTGGTTATTTTATTTATTTCCAGGACCCTCTCTCTCTCTCTATTTTACAAGCAGGGACATTTTAAATGTCATTCAGTTACCGGGAGGCACCAGGGAAATGGATGGTAGATTCAAATGAGATACTCTCCTTTCCCCCTCCAAACCATTCATGCAAAAAGATGTGTATTGTCAATGAAGGCGATGGCATGGCAAATGCAAAGCATTTTTTTCATTATGTAATCGATTCTCACATGAATATTAAGTGAGCAAGAGAGAAAGAAAAGAAGAAAAAGAAAAAGTAAACAAAAAAGAAAAAGAAAAAGGAAAGACCAGGAATGGGTAGGCAGGAAAGGTTCATAAAAGTCATTCCTTGGTACACTACTGATCATTTTGAAAGTGACTTATGCTTCTGTGGCAATAATTCAATAGGAAAAGACTGAAAGGTAAGATGATGCGACACTTTAAGAAACCCGAACAGTGCATTAAAAGTGTGTGTGTGTGTGTGTGTGTGTGTGTGTGTGTGTGTGCAGGCGCACAGTGCTGGCCACTGCATGATAGGAGCAGAACTGCTCAGCTGCGAGTCAAAAGTCTTCTGCAGGTAAAACAGAGATTCTCTGGCTATGTCTACACTTGTTAACTTAAGTCAACTTAGCGTGTCCACACTCAAATTTTAAGTCGACTTAGAGGGGACCCTACAAAATCAACCTAGAGCAACCACACTGGATGCCTAGGTCGACTTGTAGGGGCTAAGTGGACCTGGGACTGGTCCACGGTGGCAAGGGGAACACCCCTTGCCAAGTGCCAGGGGGCTCAGCCTTTGCCCCATTGTACCTGGGTACAATGGGGCAAAGGGGGACAGGGACCCTGGCAGGGTATAGGGGCGGGGGGGCATGCCAGGCTCCCCCTGTGCCACCCCCCCTGGCAGGGAGGGCAGTGGGGAAGCCCTGGAGCCCCCTAAGTTGACTTAAAGTTGACTTAGGGCTACTCCACGTCTACACTGGCTTAAGTCGACTTTCTAAAGTCAACTTAGCTAGCAAAGTCAACTTTAAATGAGGTTTAGTAAAGTTGACTTAATTTTTCCTTAAGTCGACTGAAGCAGCTGCTTAAGTCGACTTAAGGAAAGTGTAGTGTAGACGCAGAGTAAATTAAGTTGACTTAAGCAAGCTTAAGTCAACTTAATTCACAAGTGTAGACGCACCCTCTGTTAGCTGATGGGGCGGGAATGGGACACTGTGTTTGTGGCACATAAGGATCTGTGTAGACTGTGGTTCTCATTGGCTCATGTGCTACCATACTGGTCCTTCTAAAGTCTGGTAAGTCGTGGTAGAGACTATTACCTGCCCTGCAGCCTTGAACCATATAGTCTGGAGGCATTCTGTTTTGGGGTGGGGAAGGGTTGGTGTGGAACAAAATCTCCTTGCGGGGGCACTGCTGTTAACATCCTCCTCCTCTAAGAACCGTTAGCCTCCAAGTTAGAGCTTTTTACACAGGTCCCTTCTTGGTGCTTTTACAGAAGCAGCAATAATGAAACCTGCACTAAGAATCCGCTCTTCTAACATTCAACACCCAGCCTACAGTTTTAAATTATTCTCTAAGGTACAAAGAATAATTACGCTCAGACATTAAAGACCACTTCTTCCAGCTGTCCAGTTTTTCCTAGTTCCCTTTGGTGATCACTTAAGTTTTACTGCTTATCCAACATTTGCACGTGGATTTGAGGTCCTGATTTGTGTAGGTGCCATGTGATAAGGGGTACAGGAATCCAAAGAGAAGGAGGGAGTGTGGAAACTAGAAAAAGGAGAGACTCCAGATCTGGACAAACAAAGATGGATGAAACAAACACAAATTCAGCCAGGTTGAAGGTGCTGGATTGACAGCTCTGGAAACGGAAGTCCTCTCTGCACAGAAGAAACACATGGACAATGCGAATGAAAGCTTCCCGTATACACTGTTTTCTCCAGCAACGTCCCTCTGTGAGACAGAGGGACTACCTCTAGGGGGCAAGCGACTAATTCACTCTTTATGGCCTATTTACATCCTCGGCTTTTCCGCAGAGGCTGCCAAGCCATCATTAGATTGTGACCGCATTGTCACTGTTGACTCAGGCTGGATTCAGATGGCTGATTTAGCCATGGAAGGCCCTGCTGCCGATCTTCAGAATCCTCTAATTCAATCTCAAATAGGTTTGACCATTGTTCTGGTACTTACCATGACTATGTTGGCCAGATGAGCAGAAATGAGCGCGTAAACCCCTCCAGAGGAACCCACAACCGGGGCAGTCATGTCAGCAACCGATACCGCCAGGGAACCTTGAAAGAAGAGAACAGTTAATTGCAGTCTCCCACGAAACAGAAGAACTCTTCACCTGCATCCTCTTCTATCTATCAGCTGCTGCAGGTCAGCAATAGCAGGGGGGAGGAATAAATTGACTAGAGAAGCTACGTTAACTCTGCAGCGCTGCCAGGAAAGTGACTACAGTTTTGGAAAAAAAAGCAAGGAGTCTGGTGGCACTTTTAAAGACTAACAAATTTATTTATCACAGGGGCTTTTGTGGGAGAAAATCCCACTTCCTCAGACGCTTGAAGATGGAGAAGTACAGATGAACGGGAGGAAAATAAATGTAGGGAAGTGCGAGTCGTAGGATCAGGTCAAACTGTTACAGCAGATCAATGCAGTTGTTTAGATTCAAACAGTGGAGAGCAGTATATAGGAGGGAGGTGAGGGGAAAAGGAAAGCAAAATTACCTGTTATAATGGGAAAAAAATTTTTTGAAGTAGATGTAAAAGAACAAATCAATCATATATATTTGAACCCCTGGGTGGGGAACCCAAATGCACAGCGCTAGGAAACAATCTATTGTCGCCTTTTTTGACCCAAGCGGCTAATCAGATTTGGAGACCTGTGGGTGTTCTAGCTGGAAGTAGAAACTGGTGGTAGTCAGGTATTTCTTTGATGCAGATTTGTTTATTTACACAGAATGTACAAAGCCCTGTGTTTCGAACGCAGAAGAAATCGCATAGCAGAAATAGCTTCTTTTGCTCACTGAAAGCACTCTGTTCAGCTAGCCCCCAAAACCTCTCCCCACATTTCTTCCAGGGACAGCCACAGTGGGTTCATACACAGCTTTTGACATTAGTAGATCTTATGCTGACAGTTATGTTAAATAAAGGATGAGTTCATCACATCTGTCAACCTCAAACCCATAACAACATTTCATCCAGCTCTTAACAGTGTCTTACATCCTGTGCAGCAAAGGAATGGCAATTTGGGTTAAAACAGCGAGGAACGTCAGAGAGCTAAATGCATTTCCCCCAGAGGGTAACATAAAAGTGATTTTAGTTTGGCAGAAGAACAAGCAATTTTCACAATGAGGAGGAACTGGAAACTTGTGATTTATTATTGGGTTCTGATTCAGGGTGAACAAGTGCAGTCTATTACTTAGGAAAATGCAAGAGCAAGGAAGGCTAACAGGAACTCAGAGGGTAACGAAAGGAGGCACTAATTGGTGCCAGGAGTTAACAAAAGGATGAATCAGCTGTAGGGGAAACTGTTCCAGCAGCTAGAACACTGGATTGGAAGTCAAGAGGGTTGTTATTCCTGGCTCCTCTATCACTGACACCCTGTGTGAATTCCCCACCCTGTACAAAACGATGCTTGCCCATGGTGTAAACTGCCTGCAGAACTACAGAAGAAGAGTGCCAACTATTATTAATACTAGGAAGACTCAGTGGAAATCACAGACCGATCAAATGGTCAGTACCTTTCATGCCAAACATGTGTGTAACCCGTTGATGGCCCACCCAGGCAGGGCAAGAAAAAAGAGGCCCAACTGAAGCAGAACATGGTCAAGTCACTTTCTTGTTTTTATTTGTGTTTCATTTTTTCGACATAGAGTTTTCTTCGCTGGTTTGGGTATTTCCCTCTTGACCACTGGGCACCCTGTGGGGCCCAGAGATTTGTGCATTTGCCGCATTGTTAGCATCACACAGTGATACCAAGAGACACAGCCAAGGTTAAACCCTACTGTTCGAGGCACTGCACGCACACATGCGGACAGAAAGGGATGGGCGCTGCCCCAGGGAGCTCACAATCTAATAGACAAGACCCCAAAGTGGGGGGACGGGAAACAAAGGCCCAGAGAACTGATTCGCACAGCGTTGTTCAGCCGCGTAGTGGTTCGGGCAGCATGCGGAACATCCTGCACATTAACTTTGCTTACCTAACTGTTCTCATCAGTGTCATTCTGAAAGGAAAATTCGAGTCAGCACAGTTTGGTTTTTCCCGTTAAGATTTGTGACAGAACAACTGAAAAATCGTGCGTCCGAAGTAGAACAAGATTCCCTGGGGCAGCTCAGCCAAGCGTGTCAGCCGCACCTCGAAAGCTGACAGAGAGCCAGGTCTGGGGGTGGGGGGGGACCCTGCACTTCGCCGCCATCGCCTCGCTAATCCTGCACGTCAATGGGAGGGAGGTACGTGTGACTTCCAGTGCACTGAGGCTGGTGTGAAGGCAGAGAGAGCTCAGGGCAAACCTGAGGAGGTGCTGAGGGCCCTCAGCACTCATTAGGTGTAATGCAGGAGGTGCCCTACACCTTGCAGAACCAGGACGAATGGACTTGGGTTTGGCACTCAGCACTCCTGTATTAAGACCACCGTGCAACCTCTCTGTGGTTGCAACTCACTCCGCCATACTGTTCCCTCAAGCCTCCCTCTGCAGAGTTCAACGTCTGTCATCTGTTTTCCGAAACAGCGGCTTCAATACAGACGCAGACCTCCTCTCTGGGAATTTGGTCAAGCTCTGACAGATCAAGGAAAAACACCAGTGGGATATCTGCAGTCGGGGTCCAATTCACCTGGGCCAAGGGTCTGCATAAAGCCCACAAAGTGCGCCCTTAAAGCGCCTGCCCCCCTGGGTGAGTGGAATTGACTACAGATATTGCTTCAGATCACTATTAGATGGCAACAGGGCTGGCCTGCTAGTTACAGGACTCCAAACTCTTCTGAAGAGAGAAAATTGAGCCCTTGACTGGCAGTGATTCATTTCTATCTTCCTAGTTTTTAATATCATGTTCTTCACTGTGGTAGTTTCATATGGCTGACTGTTTTACTGTCCACAGTTACAGGTATATATGCAGACACATCCGTATATGTATGTAAAACGCAAACACAGAGCCTTAAAACTGCACTTAGCCAGCCTCCTTGCTCCTCTCAGAGCACAGGCAGGGACAGGTGAGGTGGGAGACGTGCAGCTCCACCCCAGAGGTAGCTGCTTCCTTTTAAAACCGATTGAAGTTTGCCAAGGGGGCCTCACTCCAACAGACCTCAGGACATCACTTGGCTGCTGAAGGGTTAACTAGTTGCAAAGGAAGCTTAAAGGACGAGGTGTGGGGGCAGAGTTGGTAGTCAGAGGCAAATGGGGTGAACGTTGTTGAGGGCTGTAGCAAGGGATCGGGGGAAGAGAGCGAAGGCTAGAGAGGGGAGCGGTACTACTGAATCTGAGCGGTTCCGATGGCTTTTCCTGGCAGAGGCAAAGCAGGGAGAACAACTGACGTTGTGTTACTAAACGCATTTTATCCCTGAGATGCTGGCACAGTGGGACGTTTGCCGAGACATACTGGGTAGGAGCCAAACACAAAGCTGAATCTGTCAGGACCGAACCTCTCACAGGGCTTGTCTACCATTGCAGTAGCGGGGCATGAATTCTAATGTGCACGAACACGTCTTGCACTAACTGCCTCCTGTAGATCCAGATGGTGCTACAAGTTCTCTGGTGCAGGTTAAAATAGTCCTGTTTCAAAGACCACTGTGTTAATGTGCAGTAGGGAACTCGGTGTGCTCCAGCTGTGACCCAGGGATCTCCTCATGCCAGAGGGGACAGTGGGTGCACAGAGTTTTGCAGGAACCCCAGATATGCATCATAATTGCCAGAGGGAGACAAGAGAAGTCTCTACCAAGAGCCAGTAGCTTGGTGGTTGTCATAACCATCATGAAACGTATCTGCAGATAATATTTAAGAAGTTATGTAACTACTAAAAATTACATTCTTGAGGTAAGATCAGTCATCACAAGGTAACTCACCTCAGACAAGTAGAGCCCTGCAAATCCGCAGATATCCGCATTATATCTGCGGAGATCCAAATTATAGCCATGGAGATCCGCATTATAGCCACGGATACAATGCAGATATCCGCAGACCATTTCTTGCAGATGCAGATCAGATATGGATCCACATATTTTTATCTGTGCAGGGCTAGAGCCCTGCAAATACGTGGATATCCGCATTATATCTGCATCCGCGGATACAACACGGATATCCGCGGACCATTTCTTGCAGATGCAGGTTGGATATGGATCCCCATATTTGTATCCGCGCAGGGCTCTACAGACAAGCTCCTTTCAGGGAGCATGCTTATCTCCCTGTCTAGTCATAGGTGTATTGTCGGCTTCACGGTGTAGGGCTAGTTGCACACAAAGCCAGATGCCGATTAAGAGATTCCACCAGAAATCTACCAGAAAAGAGCACCCAGGAAACCACCAGCAGCAGGGAGACGCCCTGCTGCTGAATAAGGACATTTGTTTGTTCTGCTATATCTGGGCTTGTGGGGGAAACACACATTTGGGATCTTGCACCGCAGGGACAAGCTGATAGGAAGACTTGGCTGTGATCTTCCGTTCATGAGGCAAGCCTGGCTGTAAAACACTGGAAGGATTTTGGCTGAGCATCACTCTATAAGACAGGAAAGAACCCAGTAAAGTCAGCCTAGGATCTAGAAGGTGTGTTACGACTTCCTATGTACCCTTGTGGTTCATCACTTTTCCTTGCTATCACTTGACTCTCTACACTCTGTTCAATAAACGGTTACTTCGTTACACTATAAACACACCTCATTGCAGCACGGGAAATGGACGGTGATCACAGTGGAAGTGATAGTCTGGGATGTACTGCTCTTTTGACTCTCTGAATACTGCGAGTGCCCAGGGCAGCAGGAGCTGGATCCTCCAGGGGAGATGATCAGGGGTTGGAGCGTGCCTAACGCTAACCTGCAGAGAGAGTGGGGCCCAGGTAGGCCTAGAGGAGAGAGCGTGTTGCCTGTGGCCAGTGGAGGTGGGAAGCCAACTCCCAAAAGGCACAGAGAAGGTTTTCCCGTGCCAAGCGTGGGTCAGTTAGTCTCATACCCTGCTGATATGCATTACTGTACCGTGCCAACAAGCCCTAAGAGATTGTTAACAGGAGTTTCCTCTGCAACATTAGTGGATATTTAACCCTTAGCCCACTATATTGAATGTAGTTGTCACCTGCAGAGTTAGAGTGTTGAAGCTGGAGACTCATTTCAGGCCGAGTAAGGGGGGGGAAAGGATTTTTAGTCCTCTTTTAACTGTAAATCTCAGCACTTCCATAACGCCGTAGCTGATGCCTCCATAATTCTGATAGCCGAAAGACACCTCCCCAGGGAATTGGTAGTCATGTTCCTGGGCTGTGATGCAGCCTGGTTGAGTGATCTGTCCTCTGTAGCTCCAAGGGAGAAGCTAATGAGGAAGCATTAATGAGAACAGTATTTACACAATTAAATCCCAGGGCGCTGCACAGTAAAAGGTTCTAATAGCAGAGCCAAGCAAATTGGAGAGAATTAGATTAGAAATAAAGAGCTATCCCTCCTGATGAATGTCAGTTAACGGGGGGAAGGTGTAGCTTGTTTGGGCTGCCCCGCATATCTACAAGCTATATTACAGCGCTCTTTCTTGGATCTACAGCATTAGCATGTACTTTCACTCACTCACTCTCCCCGTGCAATTCAAAGCACCGGGAACATGTTTTAAATCAATTGTTGTCCAATAACTGGCTAAACAAATCTGACTGCAAAGGGATAGAGTGTGCTGTTTTCCTGCCTGGGATTCTTCACATTAACAATTTCCAAGTTCTATTCCACCTTGTAATAAGAAAGGATTTTTTTCCTTTCTCTCTCAGCATTGCCTTTCACAGTGTCTACGGCCCTGTAACCTAACAGAGAAGATACACAAACAAGGAACATAGTATAAGATAAGATAAGGAACACAGTAACAGCACCTCATAGGAAAGACGCACAAATAAGGAACGCGGTAGCTGAGACACAATGAAACACTGTACCCGGCCCCTAAAAAGTACGCGTCAGCCTGCCAATCCTAGCTGAGGTTACAATTTGCCAGTCCTAAAGCAAGAGCAGGAGTCCAGAGCTATGAAGGATAAAGACCCTGGCCACAGTATTGCTCCCTTCCAGTTCCACCCAGGAGGTGACCCTGGCAGCAAGCCAATTTCACTTACGATGATCCCATGAAAAAAACTAGAGACTGAACCAGCCTGCAGAACTCGCACATGGTTTGAAATAGCGAACTCCAAGTGGTAGCTTGCTTTGCTTGGGCTGCCCAGGCCAGGGCCTTGTCTTAAAACTGTCTTAGTTCTGTACTTTGCACCTAAAAGCAATTGGGTTTTTTTTAAGTCTGTGTATTTTGTGGGTTACAGTCAGTCAAACTTAGCCCAGTGCTTGATGAATGGGTCTAAGTAGGAAGAAATATTGATCCTTGAAAAATACCTGTCCTCTAGGGCAGGGCTTGACAAAATTGGCTCCCAGCTAGGTGCCAGCAGTTTTATTTTTGGTCACCAGGCTACAAATCTTGGTCACCATGGTGACCTGGTGCTCGGGTTTTGTTGAGCTAGGATCTGCCCTAAAGCCTGTTGAAATCAAGATTCCCACTGACTCCAATGATGGATCAGGCCCCACAGAGTGTATCTGGGACTTCTCCCTTTGCACTGAAAAGCACGCTTCACATTATGCCCATTCCTAGCTTTCTAATCTGCTTCTCTCCTCCCAGAGCCTTCCCCTACTAGAGAGTAATGTTTGATTTACTACTGGTCAGCACAACACGTTTTACAGCAGCTCTGTCTGTTCATTCTGAGAAAAAATTAAATACCCTAAGGGGAAAAAATATCGCCATAAATCCTGAGCTAAACCAGTCAGTCTCTGCCCCGGCAATACCGTAAATCTTTTTAGCAGCTTTATTCACTCCTCCCGTTTTAGTTAGATGTTGACTTGTCAGACAACTTTCTTCACCTCCAAACTACTGAAAACACCAGGCAGAAATAAAAGCAACAGTACAAACTAAAAAAAAACTAAACCAAAAAAACTAAACTAGAAAAAAACTAAACTAAAACAATGCCAAAAATAATCATCAAGAAATTTTACATCACTTAGTGTTTTCAGCAACAAGCTACTGACGTTGTGTGTTTGCATGGAGATGGGAGGAGGAATGAAAGATGTGTATGAAAGATGCTTCATGATGACAGAGTAAATTAACATTACAGAGGAATTTGGCCCTACCATCTCTCTCTCACGGGCACACGCATTTTGGGTGCCCAAATTGAGAAAGGGGTCTGATCATTCAGAGGGCAGAGGCTGGCACACAAACACACTATCGCTTCTGAAAGTCTTGGTCAAACGCAGAGGGAGAGCAAGAGACAAAGAGCGAGAAAAATATGTATTTTGGCTTTCAACCGTGTCTTTCCTTTTGCACTTGATTGAAGTAAATTGCAGCAGGGGTTTAAAGCAGAATAAGAAAGCAGCTCTACCTGTCCCAGCTAGAATGGAATAGGCATCGTGCCACTTGCTTAACACACAGGGACTAACACACCCCACGGTGATACAAATGCACTACCGTGTTGCCACAATGCTCCTGAGTTGCGCAAGTGCTTTTATGACAAACAGAATATGGCCTGGATGGGGGCTTTGCCATTACTTAAGAAGCAGGACATCCCCGGAGCACAGTGCCGGATTTAGGCACAAGCTAAGTAAGCCATGGTTTAGGGCCTCACATTGGGTGCGTCCACACTGGCAAGTTAGGTCGACTTAAGGACGCTTAAGTCAACCTAACAAAGCCGTGTCCACACTGGGCTTTTCTTAAGTCGACTTAAGCATTTTCTTAAATCAATTTAAGGAAAGCTTAAGTCAACTTAATAACACCTCCTTTTAGGTCGACTTAAGCCTTAAGTCGACTCCTTAAATTGATTGAAGGCCAGTGTAGATGGGGATCAACACTAAGTCGACTTTAAGCCAATATAACGGCTGTCTCTGCTGTTAAATCGACTTAACAAAATCGACTTAAAGTGTAGTCAATTTGTTAAATCGACTTAACAAGGTTAAGTGTAGACATAGCCATTACGGCCTCTAAATACGTTGGAGATAACAAAGAAGATTTATCGTAATTCAAATGGATTTGCCTTAAATAACCTTTCTTATAAAAGCTGCCGGCAAAATTCGGAACCCTGACTTCTCCATCCCGATCCCCACCCTATCCCATCAACTTCCCTTCCAGGACTGCTTGACCACTCTCATCATCCACAGGTTGCCCAACCTCACCTCAGACCCCAAGAGGAGACAATGAGCCTACAACACATTCTAAAGTCCTGGTCCACACCAGGCATCATCTCCGCTAATTCCCTCCTCCTTTCGCACCCCCACCCCTCCGTATACCTCCATCATTTATTTTTTCATTACCCTTTCTGTTATAATGCAAAACACTTTTTTATCTTTATTTTTTATGGTATGGGGCCTCTGAATCTTGACCAGTTTAGGGCCTCAGCATGCCTTAATCCAGCCCTGCAGGAGCAGAGCTCACCAGGCTGTGTAGGCACTGCATGAGAGTGCTACAGAAAGTGCTGCTGGTTTTTGCACCAACCCTGCCATAGGTGGTGTTTAACAGAGCTTTCTGCAAACCATTTGTCTGGTTTCCATGCATGTGACGCTCACACTCCCCAAATGTGAGAGGGAGCTCTGGGGTTCTTCGACAGCACCAGGGTGCAAAGGGTGCAGAATTTGGTTTGATGTTTAAAATTTTTTTTAAATTTTAAAACAGAATATCTTGCAATTTAGAGAGGAAAGCAGAAATGCATGCACCTCAGAGGAAAATGAAGAGAGAAAATCAAGCCTTCTGAGCTGCTAGGGTGACCAGATGTCCCAATTTTATAGAGACAGTCCTGATATTCAGGGGGTTTTCTTATATAGGTGCTATCCTGTCCCTCTCCCCCTACTGCCCATTTTTCACCCTTGCTATCTAGGCACCCTAACCTGCGGCTGAAATAACTGATGTGACAGAGCCAAGGGGGTACTTTACAACTTGCTGTCCATATCAGCACTTATCTACCATCGTGCAAGGTCATTCCCAAAGTAATGCATCCTGCACATGCTATTTGCAAGGCGGACTGTACAGCACCAATGGATCCATGTTCCAAGCGTTGTAACCTCAGAGCTAGAATTACAATGCAAAGGCTACATGGCCTTTGGCATGCTCAAGCAAAGAACTCCTGCCCAAGAAAGGTCAAGAATGGGCACCTTTCCTGCCTTACCATAAACACTCACACCTTGGAGAAAATTAACGGTGATACTTCCAGCCTGCATTCATCTGGAGTCAGACACATCACTTACCTGCTAGAACTCCAGCGGTATAGACAAAGCCGATCCTTGGTGCTCCATGCACCATTTCAAGGGGAACCCCAACCAGAAGCTGAAGGACAACATTGAGTCCGAGGTGTTCTATCCTGTGGCAAAGAAAAATAACATTAGCTGTGTTCTTTTTAATTGTGTCTTCCCCTTGTTTTCCACAATGTAACGACATCTGGAAGAGGAGGCCCAGTGAGCCACAATCTAGATTTTAATCACAGAATTTCTTTGGCTCAGTCTATGCAACTTCCATGCATTTTTCTTTAAGCCACCGACCTACAACTATTTTATCATCAATATTCATATCACATGCTCTGATACCTGTATTTGAAGAGATGGGTAGCTAACCTGGGGCATTTAGGAGTTTTAGCCTTTGTAGGCTACAGCCAGTAGAGGACAATGTAGGTGCATAAAACTGAATGGATCTGGCCTTCTTCCAGTAGAGAGCAGTCGTGATGGGTAGAGTTCACATACTAACAAAGGGTGTCATGGTGGTGGATTGCACTGTGAATTTTGTGGGTGGATATTATAATGCTAAATTTTTATTGTTCCAAAAGAACATTACAAATAATCCCCAGATTATATGGGGTAGTTCTACACAGGTAGCATGCGCTCCCTGAGTCCGTCAAACCATTTTGTAAGAATTCCATCTTCTTCCAAGATTACATCAAATCCCCTTTGTTTTCTATGTTATAAGGGCCAATATCATTACAAGAAGGCACTTCACCCTCACAATAGCCTTGGTAATTGACTGTAATGACAAGAAGTCTGCTGAGTCAGACCAGCGGATTTAGGAGTGCTCCAGGGGTTCTCAAACTGGGGTTTGTGACCCCTCAAGGGATTGTGAGGTTATTATGAAGGGTCATGAGCTGTCAACCCCTGCACATGTGGTAAGCGTAGCATGGCATGGGGGGAGTCTTCACTTTTGGAGGGATTGTCACAGCCTGAACTATTTTCCAAATTCCAAAGGGGTAGCCGTGTTAGTCTATTGTAGAAAGACAACAGAGTCCTGTGGCACTTTTAAAGACTAACAGATTTAATAAATCTGTTAGTCTTTAAAAGTGCCACAGGACTCTGTTGTCTATTTTCCAAAGTTTGACACTTCCTAAGCTTGTCACTATAAGAACCTGAACAACAAGTCATGGCCCTAAAGGAATATATGGCACGGGAAAAATGTGTTAATCAATCCAATGCACATAGCAGGAAAGTAGAGTCGTGTGTTATTCACTATGCACCAAATCAATGGCTGATAAAGACAGTTACGTGAATACTGTATTTGATTCACAGGCTAGAAATGGAACTGAGACGAAGAATCTTGCTTTCCCTCTACTGACCAGGTTCCCCAAAATCAAATCCATTTGGAAGTGTGTTTGACATAGTACTTTAATCTATATAATGGAAGTTCTCCATTTTTGAGGCCAAGTTGTACTCTGAAAAGATCAAACTCTGCTAGCACAGGTATTACTCATAAAAAGGCAGTGAGTAAAATATCCTGCCTGGAAACATTTTTATCGTACTAAGCAGATGCTATGAAATGATTTCACCTTTAAGTGAAGTCACATTCAGTGTAGTCCTCACAAGTGCCAAAGCATAAGTGAAGCTACTGGTGCATGTGTAAAAATTAGAAATAGATTCTGCATGGAAATAAACAGTAATACTAGAGAAAGGCAATCATAGGACTCACGACCAAGATGTTTAGAGAACATTACCATCACTTATTGATACTACTGCTAGTCCTCCACGCTGGGAAGGGTTGCAAGTGCTTTGGAGGATGGGGTTAAAATTCAAAATGATCTCACCAAACTGGCGAAATAGTTTTAGGATGAAATTTAATAAGAACAAAAGCTAAGCACACCAGGAGGAAAGGAACAATCAATCGGTTGCACACATTCAAAAAAGGGCAATGACTGCTTAGGAAAACATACTACAAAAGGGGATCTGGAAGTCAGAGTGGATCACAAACTAAATATGAGTCAGCAGTGTCGCACTGTTACAAAAAAAGTAAAGATCATTCTGGGATGTATTAGCAGGAATTTGTCAGCAAGACATGAGAAATAACTCTTTTGTTCTTCTCCGTGCTCATTAGGCCTCAGCTGGAGTCCTGTGTCCAATTCTGGGCACAGCATTTCAGGAAAGATGGGGAAAAACTGGGAAGACCAACAGAGAAGACTAGAGAAGACCAACAAAAATCATGAAAAGTCTAGAAAATGACCTATGAGAAGATTAAAAAACTGGGTTTGTTGAGTCTGGAGAAGGGAAGACTGAGGGGAGCCATGATAACAGTTTTAAGTACATGAAAGGTTGTTACAAGGAGGAGGGAGGTAAATTGTTCTCCTTAATCTCTAAGGATGGGACAAGAAGCAATGGTCTTAAATGGTAGCAAGGGCACCTTAGGTTGGACATTAGGAAAAACTTCCTGTCAGTGGAGTTGAGCATGGGAATAAATTGCCTAGGGAGGTTGTGGAATCTCTGTCACTAGAGATTTTTAGGAGCAGATTAGACAAACACCTGTCAGGAATAGTCTAGTGCAGTGGTTTTCAAACATTTTTCCTTGGAACCCTGTGAAAAAAATAATTTACTCCTGCGACCCAACAATGACGTCTTTCAGCAATGCAGTCCAGTCTTGCAATGGCGGCCGCAGGGGGCGCCGTGACCCAGTACCGGAGAGTCTACGACCCAGTATTGGGTCCCGACCGGTAGGTTGTAAACCACTGCTCTAGATAATAGACAGTCTTGCAGGGGACTGGACTTGATTGACCTCTCAAGGGCCCTTCCAGTCCTAGGATTCTGATTTTGTCCTTTGAAGTCATTAGGTCGTTTCAGCCAAAGACCTCAAAGCTCTTTACAAATGGCAAGTGAGCCTCCCAACGCCCTGATTACACCCTTTTCACAGGTGGGTAAAATTGAATAGAAAGGCGGTTATGTGACCTGCAGCAGATACAGAAAGGCAGTGACGGAGCCAGACAACAGTCCAGGCATATTCTGCTCTAACCACTTTACCGTATGTCCTCCCTCTCTGTGCATTCATTTAAAATATGAGTTTCAAAGCAATTCCAGGTTATGCGCAGCTGTTCCAAGACAGTTCCTTTTTCGCCTTGCTGACACACCGTTCTTCTTCAGGATTCCTGCTGGCTGGCCCTACCCCAGCACATACTCCATGTCCTATCCCTGCCTGCTCTGCAGGAACAGAAAGAAGGTGAAGAGGTTCTACGTCGGACTGACATAGGCTGGCTTCTCGTGAGGGATAGATCAAGTGCAAGGAGGGATTTCCCAAAGTGTTCACTGTTGCCTAGTTCTGCTCTGACAGTGGAAATGTAGATAGCCCATGCTGAGTGTTTGTGAAACTCCCACCCACAGTGCAGAGCCCAGCGTCTAGGCTGCCTGTGGCTGTCATTCACAATCCCCACTGTGCATGCTAACAAGTGCCATCCTGCGTGGGATCCAGGAGGAAAGCGTGAATCCCAGCAGATGCATCGATGAAAAATAAAGACACCAATGCTGTAGATTTCTGCTGTGGTTGGCCATGAGTTTAGAACAGCGAAGGTCTTGGGTCTGATCAACAACAATCAGCACATAGATGTCACTTTTTGTATTTCAAAGCACTGTGCAAGTATTTACACAACCGCTTTGCTACCAAAGGATCTGTAAGTGCTTTAACAAGACAGTACACCCCTTATGTCATCCTCGATAGCTCCTTTTCACCCTTAGCGATCTCACCATCCAAATGCCCAGTCAATGTCTCAGTTATCACTTATCTTGGATTATGTATATTTAGCTCTTTAGGTCTTTCCTCGCGTTAGCATTGTGGTTTGCCTAATTTAACTATTAGAAAAGCTTCTTGCCGGCGAGGCTGTAGGATACTCTTGCTGGGTATGTGGTGGAAGCTTCATCCTTTGGGACATTTTAAAACGAAGCAGGACTAAGCGCTTGACATCACACTGTAAAGCACAAAGCTGTTCTTAAAGGTAAATGGTTTTAATAGGTTTGTTTCCATCTCTAATTTCGAATGTTCTTTAATAATACCACCACCACCACTATCGCCCCCATCGCCAAAGCATGTTCTGCAACTTCTTGTTACTGAACGTTGATGTGTCCTAACTGAACGCGTCCATTCTGTTCATCCACACACACAGGACTCAGGCACTTCACTGGGAACAACCAGAGACAGTCAAACAAAGATCACCGGAATGATTCAAAGCATCTAGCTGCCCTGGCATAGGAGAGTGATTTTCAAACTATGGGCCGGGACCCCGTACTGAGTCGCAGACCCTCAGGTACTGGATCGCGGCGTCCCCTGCTGCTGTCGCTGAAAGACTGGCATGCATTGCTCAAAGATGTCATTGTTGGGTCGTGGGCATAAATGATTGTTTTCAACTGGGTCCCGAGGAAAAAAGTTTGAAAACCACTGGCATAGAAGGCAAAGCAGAGATTTCAGGCCACATTTAGTAACCACTAGAGGGAGGGATCCAACATTTTCAAACCAAGCAACTGTCCTCTTTTAAGAAAGGTAGTTTTTTCAGGAGCTGGGCAAAGTTTATCATGGTTAAGGGCTCTAAAAGCTACTTCAGAGAACCTGCTACACGCCTGTTCTTTAAAGCGTCTCCAGGAGTGAACCCACTCTGGCTAAGGGCATCAGAGGTTCCTGGTCCATAAACACCCATAAAACATAATTAGCTTTCTCCAGCTCTGAATGTATCATTCTTGAAATGACAATATAACTGATTTATTAGCCTTCTCCAGGCCCAGACAAATAGAACGGAGAATCAAGGCAAGTCATTAGTTACAGCAGTAGCATTATAAGTAGTTGGCCCCAGATAATCAACAGCTGCTTTGCATGAAAGCAGAAGGGCAAAATTTACAGCTGCCGCTTGCCTTTCAGGCCTTTTTATAAAGCTCTTTCCATCGGGACTGAGACACAAACAGTGCATTTTAAAAAGCTTTCTAGTAGCACAGGCAGCTTGTCTTAGCAACTGCCTTCTTCTCCAACACCTTCAGACTGTCACTTTCACTTTAAAAAAAAAGGCAGATGAGTGCCGTAAATTAGGGAATGCAAATTACCCCGTTCAAGTCTCAGCGGGAAGTAGAACAACAATAGATTCCACACCACTGTATTAGCCTGCCCTTTGAAATTGAGATGAGAATAATGGACTCTCAGTAAAAAGATTATTACCTTTTCAGGATTGATCTATTCTCCTGACGTGAAAGGAACTTAACACAGATAAGTCAGCATTTAACCACCTACCTATTGATGCCTCCTGCCTCACAAAAAATACTACAGGGTTTATTATTCATGCAGGGCTGTGTGTGGTTTTGATGGTTATGAATCTACCTGATTTAGAAGTCATTGCAAAAATAACGAGGCTCTCTGCGATAAATCTCAAATATTTATAAAAGCTTAGATACCATCCCCACTATTGCCTCTCTTGGAAATCAGCCAGTCAACTTGGTAAATAAAAAGCTTGGCAAACTTTTCAAGCAATATGTGTGACTAACCCGAGTGCTGCTTGTGAAGTGGTGACATTTCCTGGGTTAGAAAACCACGTTGCAAACCATAAAGAAATGACTTTAAACACTAATAATTTGACCATCCATTCAAATGGAGGCAAAGCAGTTTGCTATTTTAACTGATTGACAAGCGACATAACATATACACACGTGTATAGTGGCAAAGGGGGAACTGCGTTAGCCTGTGTACAGCAAAACCAATCCTGTAACCCTTCATAACGTGTACTTGTATGTACACAGACGTGTGTAAACCATGAGAGTTCTGTGGCACCTGAAAAGCTAACACATTTCTTTGTTAAGCTGTCACATCTGATGAAGTGGGTTGAAGTCCACGAAAGTGTATGCCCACAGAAATTTGTACGTCTTTAAGGAGCCACAGAACTCTCCTGGTTTCCACACATCTGTGTACATACAAGTACACGTTGTGAAGGGTTAGGTCTTTTGTTTGATGCTAAAAGTTGCATTTTTATCTCAAGGTAATTCATGCACATGAGCTATCATGAGATTAAAAAAACAACAGTGAAAACAGGGCTCTTTCGGCTTATTGTTATTAGGAAAACTTGCCAGGTCGGCCCTACACCCCTGTCATCAGCAAGGTTACCGCACAGTAAATACTACAGTGCCTACCTAGTTTCCCTGGGTGCGTCTACACTTACAAATTAAGTCGACTTAAGCTTGCTTAAGTCGACTTAATTTGCTCTGCGTCTACACTACACTTTCCTTAGGTCGACTTAAGCAGCTGCTTAAGTCGACTTAAGGTAAAATTAAGTCGACTTTATAAAACCTCGTTTTAAGTCGACTTGCTGCTTAAGTTGACTTTAGAAAGTCGACGTAGCTAGTGTAGACGTGGAGTAGCCCGACTTAGGGGGCTCCAGGGCTCCCCCACTGCCCTCCCTGCCAGGGTGGCTGGGACAGGGAGAGCCTGGCATGCCCCCCCACAGGGCAGGGCAGAGCCCTGCCCACCCAGCCCCTTTGCCCTGCCAGGGTCCCTGTGCCCCTTTGCCCCACTGTACCCAGGTACAATGGGGCAAAGGCTGAGCCCCCTGGCACTGGGCAAGGGGTGCCCCCCCCGCCACCATGGACCTGTCCCAGGTCCACCTAGCCCCTAGAAGTCGACCTAGGCATCCAGTGTGGATGCTCTAGGTCGATTTTGTAGGGTCCCCTCAAAGTCAACTTAAAATTTGAGTGTGGACACGCTAAGTCGACTTAGCTAAGTCGATCTAAATTAACAAGAGTAGACATAGCCTCTGTGGTCAGGGCTACACTTAACATTTAGGTTGATCTCGTCACATTGTTTAGGAGTGTGAAAAATTCACAGCCCGGGGCAGCATAAATAAGCTGAATAATTGCCACCGTAGATGCCACTAGCTAGACAGAAAAATTCTTGTCCGTCTAGCTACTGCCTCTGAGAAGGGTGGATTAATGGGACTGAGAAACCTCTGCTGTCTCTATAAGAAGTGTCCATGCTATGGTGCTACAAAATCATGGCTGCAGAGCTCACACTGTGCAGCTGTAATGCCAATAGTGGAAACTTCGTCTGTTTTTACCTCAGGGTCGCTCATCATGGGAATCGCTGAGGTAAAAAAAACCAAACCAAACCCCACAACACGGCTTTTCCAGAGTGAAGACAAGCCTTCCTTGCTGCTCAAGAGTTAAGGTAGAGAAGCAACTTTCGGTTATAAGGCCAATTTCCCCCATCCTCATTTGAATTCCTCAGAAATAGATCTTTCCATTGCACATTTTGTATGTGTGGTCTGTGTCCAGCAGATGCCTCTTCTCCCTGGCTCCCCACCGCTTCCCACCCCAGCCCCCCGCTCCCAAAACTGGATGTGTTCTTTGGAAATTTCTTTTAACTTTTTCTTTTTTGCCTTGTTTTTAGGATAAAAGTGACTTGTCCCAGGAACTTAATTTTACTTGAAATATCTGGAGAGAGATTTTATACACAAGACCAATTCTGAGCTTAGGAAAGATGTTGCTAGCTATTCACTAGCAAATTAGGAACATCAGGCAGATCTTTTAGCATTTTAATGGGTACCACTGACAGATGGAAATCTAATCTTTCACTTAAGGGAAAAAAAGGGAAGCTTCTCTAGCCATTTCCTTGTAAGATTCAAATGATAAACTATTGCAGAGAAAAGACTGTCACTGATTTTTCCAATGAAAAATTTAGGGAAAAACCACAACTTATCTAAGCAGACATTTGCAAAGATAGAGATCACTGGCACACAGACACGGCATGGCCATTTCAGCTGCTTACAGGCTTTTCTGTGGCACTCAGCATGGACTTCACGAGCCTCAGTTAAGCAAGCCTCATTAAAACCTGGTGGGGAAGCATTGCCCACTGAATTGGACACTGGGAAAGGGATCGGTAAAACTTGGATTCTGTTCCTCTCTGGGCTGCAGATTTCCTGTGTAACCTTGGGTGAGTCACTTCATTGTGTGCCTCTGTTTCATCTCTGATGGTCTCTCTGCCTTATTGCCTCTTCCGGGCAAGAACTGTCTCGTACCGAGTGTTTGTACAGTGCCTAGCAAAATGGGATGCCAATCATGACTTGGGCCTCTAGCTGCTACCGCAATATACTAAGATAAGATAGGGAAATATTATTACACAATTATATATTATAGGCATAGAGGGATTAAGCAGCTTGCCCAAACCCACACAGGATGTCTATGGTAAAGTCAGGACTAGAACACAGGCTTCCTGAATCCAAGTCCAGCCTTTTAGCCATACGGCCAAGTTTCATCTTTTAGCCAAATGTGGCAAACTCATGATAAAATTCAGCTACATGTTTGCAGATTTCTTCCCCACAATCCATTAACTTGTACTTGGGGGAAATGGGGCAGAGGGACTGCCCTGGAAGCACAGAGCTACACAGCCCCAGATACATACATAGGGGTCAGACAAGCTCCATCTATCCAATCACTAGTACCATCTCCTCCAATACAAAGACTGTAGGTAACCCATCTGAACACCAGCCCACCGTTTTACCATGTTCCGCAACAGAACACGATCTCTTACACTTCGCAGACTGATGGTTTGCAATTGAAAAGTCTTTTTCTAAAATCCAGTTCTGAACTGTTTCAAGTCAGTCTCTCTCTGGAAACTTAGCTGTGTGAGGAACCCCTGAAACGTGTTAAGTACTCACCCTGCATGCATGAATATGTAGGTTAGGTACCTCCAAGCCTGAGCACGGAGCTGAGGGTGATACACTAATGAGTTCTTCAGGTATAACGGGTGGGTGACTTGTAGCACATATCTGTCTAACACCACTCCGTTGTAAAGAAAAAAGGCAACCTAGGAAAGCAGGGAGATTCAGTTAATGAACAACATCCTTCCCCCCAAAAACCCTACAATCCAATAGCCAACTTGCGCAATAGGATCCCCCAGCCATGACAACATATTTAGGCTGCACAGTGAGCGTACCAGGCGATTTACAAGCATATGTGATTACACCGTCCCTGCTCTGAGGAACTAACAACTCCAGTAAAGACACATTAAAACAAACAAAACCCTCAAACAACATTTTATATCTGTGTACAGCCTTTCACCGCAAACAACCCCAAAGCACATCTGGACGGCACCACTGAAACGCAGCCGCCAGGAGCAGGGAAGCGAGGAAACAGGCACACTGCATGCTGAGGAGTGGGGACAATGTTTGATTGAAGAATGCCAAGGCAAACAGTACTTAGCACCCATGCAGAACCTTGCTTTGTATGGGTACCGCTTAAAAGATCCTCAGGTGAGTAAACTGCAGAGAGAGCAAATTTATCTAGCTCAAAGGCTAAAGGGGATTTGAACCAAAGGCTCAAGATTTAGGTGTTCCTGCCAGATGACTGGACCTCTGCTCCACCCTCTGCCTAATGGTCTCTTGACAACTAACTTAAGCAGAACATGACAGCCATACTGAGTTCCCACGCCAGAAGATTATGCAGGGGGAAGCAGCGGATGAATGCCCGAACCCTTCCACTTTGGGAAAGCTCAGTTCCAAATCTCCAATTTAAATGTGAAAGTGAATGTGCTTGGTTTTACCCCTAATCCTCTCCACGTAGATCACCAAACAAGCACAGAGCTTGGCCCAGAGGCAAACCGTCCTCAAGAGAGGCTGGTGCATTGGCAGAGCCCTGGCCTGTCTGCATGGGGTAAAAGCCCTCCCCGCACTTCCTCGTGCTCTGGGCGGGGTTTTCAGGAGTGGTGCAGTAGAGTACCTACCTCTAACAAGTGTCTGACGAAGTGGGATTTTCTCCCACGAAAGCTCATGCGATAAACAAATTTGTTAGTCTTTAAAAGTGCCACCGAACTCCTTGTTTGTTTTACCTCTACAATGGTGATGACAATCATGAACCAGGGCGGTGGACAGCAGGTGTAGCTGTCATAATACCACTTCCGGTCTATCTCACGTGGCAGGGTCTCATACGCAACGTGACGAATCAGCCGCTGGGGCAGGCTTAGTCCTGTCTCCTCCAGCAGGGCTTTGCTGCACAGCCTCCTGTTCCCCTGAAGAATGGCTTGGCGGAAGCTATTCGACCTCTTGTTGCTCATCTGAGAAGAGAGAAAAAAACATAAGGCCAAACCACGGGCCAGTCCAATTGTCAGGTGGAACATACTGCCGACCAGCTGGGGCCAAGACCGAGTGCAACTGCCAGAGGGAATGCAGCAGCGGGATCTTGAGGGTTGGAATCCGGGACTATCATGAGGTGAGGCACTGAGTTCCACCCCTCAGGGGCAATATGAATTCAGACCGTCAGGTAGTCCGTCAGTCTTTCCCACTCCTGACGCACACATCTCACACCTTTCCCGCTCTTCAGGACATGGATTTTCTCTGTGGTAAATGACATGTACATTTATGGCATCATATCTCTAACAATCGTGTAAATAATTTGCAGCAGTTGGTACTAGGGCAGATTTTCCACAGAGTTTCACTGGAAAAGTGCTAAGCTGCTATTGCGATTCAAAATGATTCAATGGGAAAAGCTTGTATCATCAAGCAAAATGATCACACCAGCTACAGGAGATGGAACTAATATTCAGAGACTCTTTACCTCTTAAAAACTTGCTAAGTTTTTGTTTTAATTGTTACTATCATAAACAGAGGGCCAGCTTTTCAGGCAATCTAGGCTTGTAACTGTGTGACTAATTTGCATACTCAGTTACTCTAATTGCATGTGGACATCATTAACTTATTATCTTTTTTGAGCAAACAATTTCCCAGTCGGCGTGCATGATTACAAAATGTGCACTCACAAATTAGGCATGTGCAATTTTGTGCCTAATCTGTTTTGCAAAAAATCAGGCCCTAAAGACCTTGCAAAGAGATAATTGGCCCGTGTGGCAAACAAACCAATTGTGCAGCAGTATCAAATAGCTGCTAGATATGCCTTGCTGGTGTTTTCTCCCTGGATGAACCTTTGGTTCTGTGGGATTAGATGACGAAAACATTTGTTTGTGGATGAGGGAGACTGAGGGGGAGTGGGTTTTGCATTAGCCAGGCTTTTACACTGACAAATACTACATATGCAGAGAGGTGAATTTGACGGA
This sequence comes from Pelusios castaneus, assembly GCA_007922175.1. Classification (NCBI taxonomy): domain Eukaryota; kingdom Metazoa; phylum Chordata; order Testudines; family Pelomedusidae; genus Pelusios; species Pelusios castaneus. The sequence continues at coordinate 4,444,734 of ML685805.1, read as the reverse complement.
CTCATTCTGGTTTTGAATGAACAGGCGTGTCATCTCAAAAACATCTCAACGGACAGGCTGAGGACTAAATGGGCTAGAGACTGAATTCTCCTCTCAGCCCGAACGGGGGTCCCCGAGGCAGGTTTGAGGCAGTCAGTAGAGCGATGTGTTAGGGGAAGCATGCACTTCCATGGCTCACTCTGAAGCCAGTTCTGGGGCCACAGTAGAGGGTTATCCAGCTAACACCATGCACGAGCAATCAAAATGCATTTACGAAAACTGAAACCAAAAAGAAACAAAAAACCCCAAACAAATGCTAGCGTAACCTGCAGCATGTAGGGTACATGTAGGATTGTCAGCATCCCGATACTAGATCTGTCTCAAGGGTCTTATTCTGCATCCTAACGTTAATTCTCTTGTGATAGGCTGCTGACAGACCAGATCCTTGCGCCCTGTCTCCAAAGCAAGTGCAGACTCTCATTGTCATTCATACTTGAGTATTATTTATACTCCTGCATTATCTAAGTGCAACAAAACTCAATGAGTGCATCTACACTGACAAATTAAGTCGACTTAAGCTTGCTTAAGTCGACTTCATTTAATCTGCGTCTACATTTTCCTTAAGTCGACTTAAGCAGCAGCTTAAGTCGATTTAAGGAAAATTAAAGTTGACTTTATAAAACCTACTTTCAAGTCGACTTAGCCAGTGTGGACACAGAGTAGCCCTAAGTCGACTTAAAGGACTCCAGGGCTCCCCCACTGCCCTCCCTGCCAGGGTGGCTGGCACAGGCAGAGCCTGGCGTTCCCCCCCACAGGGCAAGACACAGCCCTTCCCCCACACTCCTATGCCCTGCCAATGTCCCTATCTTGCTCAGTCCCCATTGTACCCAGGTACAATGGGGCAAAGACTGAGCCCCCTGGCACTTGGCAAGGGGTGCCCCCCTGCCACCGTGGACCTGTCCCAGGTCCACCTAGCCCCTAGAAGTCGACTTAGGCATTCAATGTGGACGCTCTAAGTCGATTTGGCAGGGTCCCCTTTAGTCAACTCAATTTTTGAGTGTAGACATGCTAAGTCGACTTAAATTAACAAGTGTAGACATAGCCAATGAAAGCTCCCTGTGCTCACCAAACGCCAGCCATACATCTTTCCGCTGACTTACTGCCTTCTCAGAGCCTCACAAGCCAAAGACCTCTGCTCCAGCACAGTGCCAGGCCCGAATACAAGAGATACCGCATGGGCCTATCTGGGTTTTTGAATCACTTTGGGTTTGGTTAGTATTCTCAAGATGGCAAAGCCTGAATCTTGTGCTTTCAGGCCCGCGTAGGCTGCTGGGTAATTGTCTTATACTGCTTCAAACACACTGATCACTGCAGTGAGCAACGTGGATTCAGAGCACTGGCCATTTCGGGTGACCATTTAGCGTGGCATGGCTTTTTGTGACCACTCACTGCGATCCAGCCTCAGAACAGCTGCTCTTTCATTACCATCCTTATACAATGGGGGTGGAAGGGACTCCTTTCTCCCCAACTTCTCTCTCCATTTTCTTTTACTATCCCTCCATTTTCTCCAATGCTAATCCCACTGGTAAAAGGGAGGAGGGAAGTCAAAGTCGGAAATGGAGAAAAAACTCCCTACCACCTCCCAATGATTTTTTTAAAAATCCAAATAATTTTTTTTTCCAATTCAAAACTGAAAAATTTTGACGTGAATTGTTTCGGCGACGTTTTGGTCTTATTCCGACAGCTTTTCTCCACTGAACAAAAGGTTCTCAGGAATACACATCCACCGGTTCTAGTGCCTCATGTCAGAGAACATCAATGGTGGCAAGCAATGGCCTGGGCTGGCCCAAGTCTTCGCTGCTTCTTCTCTCCTCCCTTTTAATTCGTATTTCCAACGTGCAAGAGTTACAATCGCAGGCAGGCCCATGGGTTCATCCAAGAGCCATGGCCACCACATGATGAGCAAACAGGCATGCAGCCAACACCCTTATTCAACATCTCTGGCCTTCAGTGGAAGACGCACAGTGCAGCAAGAGGAGATGTTGTAGGACAGCCAACACCCTGGGCAAAATTCTGTGCTGCAGCGGTAAGGGGGCAAATACAGCCCAAAGTGGGGCAGGGCTGAGATGGCTTCAAACCTCATTTGTGGCCTTTAGTGTAAGAACAGTCTTGGGGGCTTGTTTGTTCCGGATATCTGTAGGGCTGAGCGTGTGGTTCTGCCCATAATCCCCTCTTCCCATCCCAAGCCTGCCCCTGGGATACTACCTAAACCAGAGCTTTCCTAAGGTCCTCTGAAGAGGACCGTTACAGATCTTCTCCTTCCAGTGGGTCCCAAGCTTTCAAAACCTCTTTGTGCCAAATGAACATATCAATAAAGTAAGAGCTGCGGGATTCGGTCAGTACAAAAATCTAGCTCTGACACTCATTTTAAATTAACTCCAAGAGAGGGCAATGAAAGGAGTTAACACAAGGGCCCAACGCAGTCCCTTGAAAGAGAACACAGCAGATATACAGCACACTGGGTCTTAATCAAGAGGCCACGGTAAAGCCCATCACAGAAGAAGTGGACCAAGTCTCCAGACATTCTGCTGAGTTTCCAGGAGCAGGAGGCTTTGACGTCTTTCCCCAGATGTTGCAGGGGATTTGGTAGAGCAAGAAGATGGTTTGGGGTGTGCCGCCTCTCCACTGACTGATAGGGAGGAAGTCACTGGGATGGTGCTGGGGACGAGTTGTTGTCAGAGCTGCTCCCCAACACCCACCCAAGCTAAGGTGAAAAGGGAGGGATCAGTTAGAAGACTGGGCCATTGAGTAACTTTCTTTGTTAACGGCGAGCCCCACAGCACGTGGGAAACACCAGCTGCAGGGATATTCTTTGGAGATCACCCCAGCTCCCCGTGCGTAAAACCAGTAGCACATACTGGGTAGCTGCCCATTTCTGGCAGGTGAGTGCGTTTGCCGCACCCGAGTCGCTGGTGGAACATTCCTCAGAGCCGTCGCGCACAAGCGGATGAGGGCAGCTCACAACGTCTGCTTGTGCATCCTAGGACCCAAATGGTCCCCTTGACTGTTTATCTCTCTAGGGCTGTGTGAGATGGTCCCTCTGACTGAAGCTAGACAAAGAACAGGACACACGACAGTGCGGAGTCAGAGCCTTGCCTCTTCTCATTCCCCACTCCTAGGGCTCATCATCCCACAGTTTCCCCCACAAACTCACTACCATGGCATGAGAGCCTTCTCTCCAATTCCTGCCACCCTGTCGCTCAATCAAATCCCATCTGTAAACAGTTCTCCTTTCTGTTACCTCTAATTGCTTTTCTCCCCTGTTGCTGAACAAACAGGGAGTCCCGTGGCACTTTTAAAGACTATCAAATTTATTTAATGTATGAGCTTTTGTGGGCAGACTCCCACTTCCTCAGGTGCATGAAATGAAAACTGCAGCATATTAGGTCTATATACATCTGCAGAGAAGGGTGAGTCACAAGGTCAATTCAAACAGTTCCAGAGGGGGTTTTGTTAGTCTATTTCAGCAAAACAAGCAAGCTGTTTTCATTCGAACAGCAAGTATGTGGGACATTAACAACAATTGATGAGAATGTTAAAAGAAAGGAAATTACCTTTTGCATCTGAGGTGGTGGGATTATGCCCACGAAAGCTCATGCAATAAATAAATGTGTTAGTCTTTAAAAGTGCCCCAGGACTCCTTGTTTGTTTTGTGGAGAGAGACAAACACGGCTCCCCCCGCTGGAACTTGTCCCCTGTTGCTGGGTGTTCTAGAAAGGCATTATTGAACTGAGCATTTCAGGGATGCAGAGTGTGGTGAAAGACACATTTTTGATGGAGGAGGGGGACAGAAGGAAAAGCATGGGGAGCAGGGCCTGGAGAGGATGCAAACCGGTAAGTTTTGCATTGCCAGGAATTTGACTTCTATTGGAGGGGATTGATTGTGTGTACAGAGCCCCTACTTGGATCAGGCCCACAATAAAAAGCCTTTATGCTGGACCCTGATTATACTTACTCCCAATCTCCTCATCCAATGCGAATGTTCCAATGCACAAAAGAGTCCCAAAATCCAGTGCCATTGAGTGGCCATGAGGGGACACAGCAGAGGTCTCAGGACGTGACCCAAAGCCCACGAAAGTAAATGGGAAGGCGTTAGATCAGATACTAACTGGTACAGTCCCTGAAGAAGATTGTGACCAGGAAGACAGACAGACAAACAGGAGATTAAATAACTATTTCTGCGTGGCCTGACTCTAAATGAGAAGTCTGTTTTTTCTTTGGAAAAAATCAAATCTTCCCAAACAGAGAGCCTCCCATATGGTCACAATTTACTTACTTGATTTTGGAGGTTATATAATATTGGCATTTATGAGCCAAGCATTTAATCACCGGCTGAAAGAACAGTGAGTGTTGTTGGCTCACGCATTATTGCAGAAACAGAAGTACATGGCAGGCCATCCCATCTCTTTGTTCAATTGACCTGCAGCTTCTTTAAGAAGCATGATATGAAAGCTGCAGGCAGGTGACAATATAAAGTATTATATCAAAAAGGGACAAAGGGGGACACTCACTTTGGGCTCAGTCTCCTTAAGATGGCTCTTTATTGTTCAGAGTGCAAGGGAAAAAGAAACCTCCTCTGGCAAAGAGCTAAACTGGCAATAATCGAGGTAGAGCTCTACTTTGAGGCATTCAGCTCACCTCTGATGGTAAGTGCCAAGGTGCCAAGTGGGTTCCTTTGAGGTGTAAATATCCCAGACAAAGGGGACCCCAAGTTTAGCTCTAAACATCTCCCTATTTTCACCAAGCTCAACATCTGGGGCATTGGGTTGAGTCCATTCAAGAGAAGGAACTTATTATGCCTATTTGGATCTGGATCTGAATTGCTTCTAAGACCATGGGTGTCCAAACCCTCAAGCCATTGTAAAGAGGGGCCAATGTGCCATTCAGTTCTAGAGCCAAATTTCCCCAGGCGTTAGATCTTGGGTTTGGGTGCGGCTTGATCTTGAAACTCTGGGAGCATCAAAACATTCCATTACAGCCAGTTTTTCACAAGATCAACTCTCCACAATGGGAGACTCATTTTCATTAGGTGTTTCAAGGGGAGCTTCTGAAGTCATTTGGTCCATAATGTTCTTACCACTCCAGACATCCACCCCTTGGTTGCTGTCTCTGCTGAGCTGTACTAGAAAAATCTCTAAGGATCAATGAGCTAGTTCAGCTAAAATATGACAACTCCTCCCACCCTGAACCTTTATCCAAAACGCAAAGAGAACCTTTGAGGGTCAGGTGACCCATGTCTCACTAGGAGTGGCCCTGCTATTAGGAGACCATCTCAGAGAAAAAGGAGAAAGCACTCTCTGACATATATATTTACTATCACAAATATAGTAAATTACCAGGGGGTGGCCGTGCCAGTCCCATGACTTGTGTGGGGCACTCTGTAGTAGAGTACCACCCAAATATCACAAAGAAATTGTTTTCAGCCCAATTCTGTGGCCTCAAGAGGCTTGGGAAAGCATCAGCTTTTGCCCACTGAGCCTACTCTTTGAGGCTAACAAATGTATTTATCACATAAGCTTTTGTGGGATTTTCTCCCCTGAAAGCTCATGTGATAAATAAATTTATTAGTCTTTAAAAGTGCCACAGGACTCCTTGTTTGTTTTGCTGAACCAGACTAACACAGCTATCCCTCTGGAATTTACCTTTTGAGGTTTACCCCTGGCTACTTTTAACACACATCCAGCTGTGACAAGCCATTTGCTCAGTCCCTGCTCCACAGTATGATCAAAGCACTAAATAGAAGAGGTTAGCGCACGTCTTTTAAAAGCCTCCATCAGCTTCAGCTTTATAACCCACTTTCCTTATAAATGCTGCTTTTCCAACCAACGCTGCTTTGAAGATTCATTTATTTCTTTTCCTCATCCCACATTTCTACAACCCTCAACAGTGAATACGCGTGGGCTTTCTCCAAGGCACACAGCTTGACAGTTTCATTTCCCACATATGCTTCACATCCGCCTCCTTTTCATATTAACATCTAGCACCTTCCTGGAGAACCTCCAGTGTCTCAAGGGAGAAAAACAACAGTCTTTGGGGTCTTTGCTTTTAGCCGGCAGTGGATTTTTTTCTTTGAGGAATCCTAGAAATGACAGATGAAGAGATTTAGTGAATTATCAGTCCATCTCCTAGCCAGGGCAGGACTGTTCCCTAATTCAGTACGTTGTCAGCACTAATTTAAAATGTCCCAAGCTCTAGAGCATTCATCCTTCCCTTGAAAGTCACATACACAGCTGGTAGGTCTCATTCTCAATGCCTCTCCTAATTTCTCCCTTTGCCACACAAAATTCCATCTCTTCTAGTTAATTCCCTTTGTACCACACCCAAATAATTCCTCTCTGTGGAATTCATACACTTCAAATATTTATTAATTCTAATGTAAAGGATTTTTTTTTCAGGAAAACATGACTAATTCCTATTATTATTTTGGGGGTGTTCTATGGCTTATGTTACACAGGAGAGCAGACTAGATGATCACAGTGGCCCCTTCTGGCCTTGGAATCAATGGCAATTCCAGAACTTCCTGTCTCCCCGGTATAGAAATATGGTTAATGTGTTGTTCATGGGACAATGTCAAGAGGTGAAGCAACACTACTGAATGGAGAGATACAAGTAGATGCATATAGCAACAGAAATCATGTTCAATACAGCTCTTAGGCCCTGCTCCCACAAATACTTACACACATGCTTAACTTTAATACCATAAGTAATCCCCCTGATTGCAGGGTTAGTCAATTGCAGAATGCGGACCTAATGCCTTTCTCTTTCTCTCTCCAAAACACCAAGACCAATTGACACACCAGAAACTTGCAGCCTTTCGTTTCTGGCTTAGATGTTGGGAGAAAGGGGACTTCTACTCTGAAAAGAGCCGAGATTTAACTTTCTGAAGTGACTGAATTTTTTAAAATGTATTTAGACCGTCTCATAATAAATACATATAAATTAAAACGGCCATTTAAGTTGACATCTCGTGTATTGAGTTTCAGCCATAAGTGATTTGAAACAGCTGAGAAATCATGGTTTAGGGTGGAAATGCCAATGCCAAGTTCCACTCTAATAAGCGCAATGATTAGTTGCTCAGCTGTTTCGCTGGAGAAAATGTGCTCTCATCTGCTGCTGCATCAAAATGATACACAAACTGAGTGTGCTCAGGCAGCACCTCTTGTCTCCTGGTTATTAGATTTCAAAACACTTGCATGGCTCCATGACAGCTCATTTCCCAGACTGGGATGTGTGCAGCTATTTGCATGTCAGCAATGACATGCTACAAGGTTCTGCTGAGATGGGACACATGGGATGGCAATCAACATATAAATGTTGCGATTCACTGATGTCAGGAGATCTGTGAGGGTGGGCCCATGAAGGGTCAGCATGTGGGGTGTCCTTACTGGACTCAACACAAAATTCTTGAGAGGAAGAACTTGGCATATAAATAAGGGGTTCACATGATCAAACCCAGGGTTTTCAAGTGCCACAGAAAGTAGCTTGTTACACTCTAAGGATATCACAGTATTCCTCACCAAGGCGTTTTGTCCTATTTGTTCCTACAAGAGTTTCTCACTAGTTACCAGTGTTGACTACAAACATGTTCCTCACTTTGTAACTGGAACCTACGCATACTTCTCAGCCCTCCCGTCAGCCTTACGTTCTGTCTATGCTAAGGAAATGTGCACCAGACAAGCCCTCTAATGAAGACACACCGTATTAACGCAATCCGAGGCTGGCCTCAGTGATCACTCTGGTAAGTGCACTCCCCTTTCAGAGTGGTGCGTGCAGTGTGTCTAAATTTGGGGCTTACACCATCTTAGCTATATTGGCATAATGGTGTTGGTGCAAATTTCCTTAATGTAGGCCGGTCCCAACATACAAACCATGCACTAAGCATTATGTTGTACGTACGGCACATATATAATATACACACCAATGGGTCTCCCTGCCATTGAAATAAAATGCTCTGTGGAGAAGGTTTGCAAAGGCACACATGGTTGCTGGGTGTCTAGCTCCCATTGTGTGAGTTTTGATAGGTGTTAGTGCCTTTTTGTTACTTGTGGCTTTAAAAATTCCCCCCATAGGTGATCCAGAAAACAGTGTAATAGCACTTTCTCCCCCAGGATCTCCCAGTGCTGCAGTTTCACCTTTGGGTGGTTGACTTTCTTCCATCCCAAGAAGTAGGAGGGTATTTGTGATGTGCTGATCAATGTTTGTTACACTATCCCCTCTCTGCTGTGCAGGCTGAGACAGATTCACCCCCTCTAGGTTGGGCAGAATGAAGATCAGTGTGTTACACACATCCTCTGGACAAAGGAAGATTATACCAAGCTTTTAAGGCCAACAGTTTGGATCCTAGACAAGCCCACACTTACATGACAGCCACCGTCCTGACCAACACCAGGGATTGACCCAGGGATCTGAAGAGCTCACTGCATGAATCTTTACAGTTTGAGCTCAAGTATCAAGCGGAAAGTTGTAACGGACTCATGTTCTCAGAGGAGGACATTTCACACACGCACTGACCGGCGGGATATCTTCTTACAGATTCATAAGCTGAGCACAGAACAGTTAAGTGACCTGCCCAAGGCCACAAAGGAAGTCAGTGGCTGAGTGTAAGTTTGCCACACTGTATCAAATGTGTGGCCCATCTAGATCAGCCTCTTCCTCTCCAGTGGCCAGAATCAGATGCTTCAGGGAAAGGCACATGAAATCCTGCAGCCAGGAATTCCGTGAAACATCTGTCTCTTGGGGAAATCCTCTCCTACCCTCTTCAGAGCTAGAGATTGCCTTAAAATGAAGCATAAGATTTTTATACCCCTTTCAAAACTCTCTTCTCTTCCCCCTCTTCCTCAGTCTTTACTACTGTAGCTCTGGATGGTAGCCAGGAATAGAACCCGGGATCCTGTATTCCCAGCCAGCCAAAGAAATGCAGAATGATTCAAGTGTTTTTGCATGGTGGAGCTGAGGTTAATAACTAAGCTGGGCTGGTGCAGGCAGCTGCTCTTCTTCAGCAGGTGTGACTCAGAGCACAAACGAGAGAAGAGGCTGGGCTAAAAAATAGATTTTTGTCTACATTGAACATCTGCAGGTTAGAAATACGAGGCGAACCACCCAATGGAAATTACACACGGCCGGGAGAACTGTGAAGAGACAGATTCCAGTTTTACAGCAGGTCTAGAAAGTGAATGGGGTTTTAGTGTCTAGGGCAGAGGTCCTCAAACTGGGGGGCACACACCCCTGAGGGGTGGAGAGGAAGATTCAGGGGGGCACAGGGAAGAAGCACCACTCAGCCATGCTTTGCCCTGACACAGCCTCGGTCTGCGGCCTCAGCACCCAGTCCCTGGCTCCTTACCTTGACTCCTGGCTGTGATTGCTGGGTCTGCCGCCACAGCCATAGTCCCCTACTCCCGCTCCCAGCCACGGCCCCAATTGCAACCCCTGAACCAGGACCCAAGCATAATTTTTTCAGGCTTGTGACACAGGCCCCCTGAGCTGGGCCCCCAGGTCCCAGTAAAGTGTACCCTTTTTCCTCCCAATGCAGGGGACCCTGCCCTCAATCATAGACCCACTCCCAGCCCCAGTTGAGGGGAGAGTGGCAGGGGTGGACAGAGAAAAAAGGGGGTGCTGGGGAAAAGGTTTGGGAACCACTGGTCTAAGGCAAGACTTCATCAGAGATGTGACTCATTTGGGCAAACCTGGGGCTTACTTGGAAGTGCCCCTTAATCGCAGATTTGGGGTTTATTGCACTGAGCTGTGTTCCCAGTCACTACAGTGCAACATTTACAGAATCTTTCTGTATAGACTATCCTTCACATGGAAGCACAGACCTTGTGCAGCCAGAGAGTAGGAAGCTGGAGATATGATTTATAGCTTTTTTTTTTGGTGACTGCACTACCAAATATTTCCAAGTACCATTCAAGAAAGAAAGAAAGAAAGAAAGAAAGAAAGAAAGAAAGAAAGAAAAAGGCTTAAATTGTTCCCCTGCCTCTGTTATCTTGCAGACAGGGTATGGTACGTAACTTCTTAAAAGCTCATCCCATCAAAGATAATAAAACCGTCTTCGTGACATTTGATCCACAACAAAAGTCAAAAGATTTCTCCTTTTTTTATTAGCGGGTTTTCACTGATCCAGAGCCCTGCTCTCTCTCCTGATTCTCAAGCCAAGTCTAAGTATAATAACCAATGTGTCTCACACACCACAGACTCTGCACCATTGAAGAACGATCTTTTGAGAAGCAGATCAAGATACTGTATGGTAAAAAAGAAAGCTGTACGTACAGAAAAAAATAAAATGGAGAACTGGATTCTACATCTAAAAGCAGAAATCCCATCAAATGATTCAAATCATCCCTTATGGATCTCCTATTTTATTGTTACTCAGGTCTGAACCCCTCCTTCTCCCAAACATTTGTTGCAATGCTCAAGAAAACTCCTTAATGAAGCTAGTATGGATGGGCATATGCTGGAGGTGCTGATTGATGTTCTGGTTCCATTAAAGACAATGGCACCACACCAGTTAACATCAATGGAACCAGGATTTCATTCCATGAGACATGATGCTCTGAAGATGGGATTAGGAGCCAACATGCTTGTAAGGAACCCAAGCAAATTAAGCTACACCTCTGAACTGGTCCAGAGTTTATTAGAGAGGGCTCATGGAGTTCAGCTCTTGGGTGCGGTCTATTTTCAATTTGAAAATTCAAGGAAGTCAGTGCACCATAACCACAGGGTTGATCAAAAAGAAGATCAAGAGGTGACTTGATTGCAGAGTACAAATATCACAACAAGGAGAAAATACTGGATTACCAAAGGCCACTTTAATCTAGTGGAGAAAGGCATAACAAGAAAACAATGGCTGGAAGTTAAAGCCACACTCAAATTAGAAATAAGGTAGACATTTTTAAGAGAACAAATTACCGCAAGAAGTGTGGTGGATTCTCCATCTCTGAAAGTTTTCAGATCAAGGCTGGATGTCTGTTAAAACCGTGTCAGTCACACACAAGTTTTTGGGCTCCATCCAGGAGTAACTGGAGGAAAATTCTATGACCTGGGTTAGGCAGGTGTTCAATTAGATGATCTAATAGTCCCTTCTGGACTTAACATTTATGAAAGTACCCACACTGTTCTCCATAGTCAGGCAGGACAGAGCCCTGTTCTTAGCACTGTGTTGCGAGCAGGGTAGTGGGCGTTGAGGGTAGGGAATGGGTTTTAGCCATGTGATGTTGAAAGCATCTTAGGTGAAAAGTAAATACATACATACAAAGCTTCTAAATCAGGCCAGACAGAAGTCACAGAGGAGAGAATGCAGTTGCTAGTTAGAGTGTGATTTGGGGGTGGGTGGGGGGTCTTGGGGAGTTGAAGGCATGGGGTACTCAACACCTCACACAAGCTTGGATCTGGAGTTATGTGCGCTTACTGGCTGTGTAATGCTCCACTGCCTGAGCCATGTCCCACCCCTTTAAAACGACAAAACAGCATGCTGAAAGTTCAACTTGGAAAAATCCTTTCAGAAGCCAAAACAATGTGAACTTTTCATTTGCTTCACTGCTGATTGCGGGGGAGTGCTGCTAACGCCAAGATCTCGGGAAGGGGAAAACAGATGAGCTCAAAGGGGCTGTTTTTCTGGTTCCTTTCAGAGTGGTAAGATGCCAGCAAAACGTTTTGTCCACAGAACAATTGTCAACAATGCATGACCCTGAAAAAATGCAGAGGGAAAAGGTTACGGAGTTCTAAGATGAGGATGTATTTTAAGAGCTGTAAAACGACATGCTGCACAGAGCCTTTTATAACCCAAAAGGAAAAAAACACTACAGAATTCCACAGAGAATCATCTATCTATAGAACTCTGGAACCAATCGATAGAATTTTATAACCAGGACATAACTTACCATTAAATTCTAGAGACTGCTTTAAAAATCCAACAAAGGACAATTCTCTATTCAATTTGATCTGTTTTTAGAGTAATTTCTATAGAACTCTATTTATTTTCAGTTTAATTCGATTGGTTTCATCCTTACTAAGTTTTACAGGCATTTTCCAAAAGGGAAAAGTCACAACACAACCTCATTAAATTCCCCAATCCATCAAAAAGTCCTATCGAATTTAATAGTAATTATGGCCCCACTTCAGGAAAACACTTATGCATATGCTTAATTTTAAATACATGCTTATATATCATTGAATTCCAGTCATATGGCTACTTAAGTGCTTTGTTAAGTCAAGACTTGAATTAATAGACCTTACAATTCTTTTTCCTAAAAATAGTTTTTATTTAATGACTTCTTTTCTTGGGGTTTTATGAGCAAACTTTTAAAATTCTATAGACAGGCCATAGATCTTTATTACATTAATAGAAAACTTAATTCCATGGGATGTTTTCCATACAATCGCTCAAACCAGAACATTTTAAAAAAGTGTACTAAACAGTTACATTTTAGGAACAAAATTTTGGGCCTCAGTTATTGCCTGCAGAATGGGTGCAGTGTGATGCTACCAAGGCAGAATTATTTTGCTCTGATCTGGGCCCTGGTCTTATAGCCAAATTTATTTTTCCAGAACCCAAAGCCCGCAACTAGAGCAAACAGACTGTGTGACCTCAAGGGAGTGACTTCACCTGTCTTTCCCCTTCCACATTGTATTTGTCTTGTCTAAACTGGAAGTACTTCCCGAAAAGGGCCATTTCTCTTATTCTGCATATGGAGAGCACTGAGCACATTGAAATCTATATATTATTACTAATTGCAAATTCTGATGCAGCGCCTTCCTCCTCCCTCCAGCTTTCACTGAAGAGGGCAATATCCCAAACTAGCCTTTCCGTTGCCCTTTCTGATCACCACCAGGCATGTGGCACCGTCACTGATGATCAGGAGGAGCACAGCACAGATGCTTCCCTCCCTGGCTATGTCTACACTTACAAAAGCTAGTTTGAACTAACTAATTCGAACTAATTTTAGTTAGTTAGAATTAATTTAATTCGAACTAGCACGGCCCCACTGGAATGCTAGTTTGAACTAGCCATGTCCATATGCAGGGCACTTGCTTAGTTCGAATTAGTCAGTTGCATGAAGGTCAATCAGCTGATTAGTTCGAACCAAGCAGTTAGTTCCAACTAACATGGCCACATTGACTTAATTCGAACTAACTATTTCGAATTAAGGGTTAGTTCGAACTAAGCAATCGAATTTATTAGTTCGAATTAAGGAAGCCCTTAATTTGAACGAATGAAAGCCCAGTGTGGCCAAGGCTTAAATCAGTTCGAATTAAGCTTCCTTAATTCGAACTAACTTGAAAGTGTAGACATAGCCCTTGTGTTTCAGCTGCTTGATTTATTTACTGCTCTCACTGAGAACAAGCTGGAGTTGGAGGCCGCCCTCGCTCGCCCTGGGCAGGTCAGAGGAGAGAGGATGGGAAGCGGAAACGCTGTGTGGCTTTTTCTCTAGAAGAGGAACCGTGCTGGTGCCTGTTAACACGTGGATTAGGGTGATTTGATTATTATTGTACAGCTGATGCCAGGTTTAAAAAAATGCCTTTTGCTCGCACGAAACCAAGTGGGATTTGCCTCCTCTGAAAAGCCACCAAAACCTAGAAACTGACCGGGGCAGTGATTCCAGACCCAAGTAACGAAGAATCTGGTTTAAATTAGTGGATACATCTTGCTCCGAGCAAACATGCTGAATCAGCTTAAAGTTACTACAGCGTTACAGTTAAATATTTAGTTTGGAACTAACATTACTGGAGCTTGTCTGACATTCCCAGCCCATTGCTCCCAACCCCTCTCCTCAAAGAGCCGGGACAACACAATAAAACAATATCTGGCAAGTCTGCCAAAGCTTTCATTGGAGGATCTCAGCTAATGTTGCAAATATTAAGCAAGACACAAAAGAAGTAGGTAGCTAACATCTCCCTTTCACACCCAGGAACACACTACACAGGCCAAGAGAGGTGAAGGAACTTGCCAATTTCTCAGAGTAATTAATATCTGTGGCATACCAGTGTCGAGATCCTAAACCCACTGGACTTTGAAACTCGTACTTCTTCTGTTTTGGGAGCGATTTGCATCGCTTCCATTCCTTCTATCATAGCAGAAGCCAGGCTGCTGGCTGTACAGTGCCAGCTGGTCCATCCCTTGCTCCGCTGCCATGTCTTGGCACACGTGTAGGTCGCCTGGCTTGTCTGATGTAACAAGTCTCTCCCGTGTTTCTAGAGAGAAAAGAAAAGAGCGCTTGGCCTCGAAGCAGAGACTCCATCTCTCCAGGGATCCGTAGCCCTGCTGCCCAGCATTGTTGGAAATGCAGGACGCAGTGTGAGAAAGTTGACCTGCGAGGTCTCCGGCTGCCAAAGCAAGTTGTGTTCAACCCAGCAAATAATGTCTCCGCCGTAATTGCTTTCTGGATCATCTCATCTCTGAAGGTAGCAAAGTTCGTTAAAGAGATTTGCGCTGTGTCTCTTCTTGCAGCTGGTGTGGTTTGTTTACAGCTACCATTTCATCGGATACTTTCAGTGTCTCCTCTATGCCAGAAAAAGATCACCCCGAGAATAGAAATAAACAAAACACATGTTCCTTTTCCCGGCAAGCAGCTTTTCTTCCCAATATCTCAAAGAAAAAGGCACTTGTGATTTTTTTTTTTTTGCTGTTCTTTGTGGCTTCTTGAAAACATGGTGTTTTATAAATAAAAATGTATAAGACGCAGTGTTGTTTTATACATATTCGATGTGCTTCTCATACATGGAGATGAGAAATCATCCAAAAGGATTCATTTACCTGATGATTTTCCCCCTTTTTGTTTGAGAACTACATCAGCAGACTTCTATGTTCTTGAATTCATTCATTATTCTGAATCATTTCCTGAATAATTTCTAGGGATAATTTTGGATCTGTAGATTATTTCGGTACAGACCGGTGCAAGTTTTCACTATTAGAAATTCAACCAGGAGCATGTGGGTAATATTTATATTTCCCTTATTGGATGAATAACTCTAAGAAACAAGTTAGCAGAGTGATTCTGAATTGTGAATGTGGCTTTTTGTGAACATCCTCCAACAGTGATTTCTAAGCAAATATTTCCACAAATATTCCAGGGCCAATAAGCTGTTTGTTAGACTATTTCTTGAAACTGAACACAGAAGGACCAAAAAGAGTTTAAACAAGAATGTTTAAAAAATATGAATGAATGTTATTAGAATTTGCCCACTCCTCATATTACACACAGACACTCTTATGCTTTTCAACTTGTATTTGATTTGTTTTAAGACTTTTTTAATGCCACCATTCCAGTTTCTCTGGGCCCATATATTATAGATAATGACACCCTGGCTGGATTCCACTTATCTCCAAGGCCCATGCCTCTAACACCAAGTGGAAGCTGGAAGCCAGCACAGGTTGATATTCTCTTATGTGGTTGAGTCACTAGAGGGGAACAAAGACAGCTGACTGTCATCAAACACACAAACTACCACAATATCACCTCAACTCCATGGAAATGGTCCACAGCTGCCACTCTCAAGCAGAGCCTAGTTAAAAAGATGAGCTGTAAAAGAGGCCCTGAATGTTCTGCCACTTCAAACTGGAACAGGTGCAGAGAAGGGGTACAAAGATGATCCATAGAATGGAAAACCTGCCTAATGAGAGGAGACTCATAGGCTATGTCTACACTGGCAAGTTAGTTCGAATTAAGGAAGCTTAATTCGAACTAATTTAAGCCTTGGCTACACTAGGGTTTAATTAGTCCGAATTAAGGGCTTCCTTAATTCGAACTAATAAATTCGAACATGCTATTCGAACTAAAGGTTAATTCGAACTAATTAGTTCGAATTAACCAATGTGGCCATGTTAGTTCGAAATGATTGCTTAGTTCGAACTAACCGGCACATTGAACTCGATGCAATTTGCTAATTCAAACATCCACGGCACTTGCTTAGTTTGAACTAAATTTTTCTAGTTCGAATTAAGTTAATTCAAACTAACTAAAATTGGTTCGAATTAGTTAGTTCGAATTAACTAATTCGAACTAACTTTAGTAAGTGTAGACATAGCCAAAGAGCTTGGCTTGTCTATATAACTAAACGAGAGTTGTATATATGCATGGCAGGGACGCAGCTGCGCGCGCATCACAGCTGTGCGCGCGCAACAGCTGAATCCCCGTCTTGCTGGCCGGGCTGGGGAGATTCAAATCTCCCGCCCTGAGCACGCTCACACAGAGCGTACTCAGGGCGGAGCGGCCTGACCCAGAAGCCGCTCTGCCGGCCGTCCCTCCACCTCCGGCCAGGTAAGGGGGCTGGGAAGGGGCTGGAGGGAGGCCTGGAGAGGGGTGGGGGGGACAAGGAGAGTGGCTGGGTTAGAGG
>ML685805.1:4390530-4427966 GCA_007922175.1 Pelusios castaneus | reverse complement strand
AGGTGCTCCTGCTGTCAGCAGGAGCCCGGGGTTTACTGGTTTAGCCTAACCAAAAGAAGACTAAGGGGAGATATGATTGCTTTCTATAAATACACCAGAGGGATGAATACCAGGGAGAGAGAGGAATTATTTAATTTCAGCGCCAATGTGGACACAAGAAGAAATGGATATAAATTGGCCATCAGGAAATTTAGACTTGAAATTAGATGCATCAGAGGAGTCAAGTTCTGGAATAGTCTTCCAAGGGGAGCTGTGAGGGCAAAAAACCCAAGCTGCCTTCAAAACTGAGCTTGATAGACTTATGGCGGGGATAGTATGATGGGACATCCTTGTTTGGAAATTGACTGATATCTGACTACTGGTGGTGAATATGCCAATGGCCTGAGATAGGACGTTGGATGGGGAGGGTTCTGAGTTATTACAAGGAATTCTTTCTTGGGTGTCTGGCTGGTGAGTCTTGCCCACATGCTCAGGATTTAGCTGATCACCGTATATGGGGTCAGGAAGGAATTTTCCCCTAAGGCAGATTGGCAAAAGCTCAGAGGGTTTTTTGCCTTCCGCTGTAGCATGGAGCACAGCTCACTTGTTGGTGGATCCTCTGTATGTTAAAGTCTTTAAACCATGATTTGAGGACTTTGATAACTCAGCCATAGGTTGGAGGTTTGTTACAGGAGTGGATGAGTGAGGTTCTGTGGCCCGCATTGTGCAGGAGGTCGGACTAGATGATCATATTGGTTCCTTCTGACCTTAAAAATCTATGAGTCTAATGCTGGACCAACTGTTGGAGCAAATTCCAAAGCAGAAGGTCATCCACCCCAAAAATGTTTCCATTAGTCCTTGCAGACCAAACCTTGGGGACATCAGTAGAAGCTGCCGAGTCAGAGGATGGTGTGTAAGGAGAGAGATAGGCTGTTCTGTGTCCAGGACTGGAACTGGTCAGGAATTTTCTGACAACCAGTTTTCATTGGAAAATACAGAGTTGGACCACAAATATTTTGTGAAAACATATCAGGTTTGACAAACTAGAGACAGGTTTCCTTCCAGCTTGAATGGTGGGCTTCCATGGAACTTGGGTTTCTGGGGTATATGGCTTTAGGGCAGCCCCACCATACAGCGTCACGAGCCCCCGAGCTTCTCAGGCCTCCTGTCACCGAGCCAGGAATCCTTGGTCTCTAACCAGGCATCAGTTCCTGGCTGTATAGCAGGGAAGATGCTAGCCCCAGGCCTTGAGCATAGTCTGTGAACACAGCAGGTGTCCAGCACCTCTCAGTGTCAGGCCATATGTGTGTACCCAGATTCTGCTACAGCCCTTCAGGATCAACAGATTCTTGCTTTATGGTTTGTATTATTTCAGTGCCAACATAGACAGCTCCCCTGTGCTGAGCACATCCCATAGCAAGGGATGGTGCCTGTCTCCGAGAACAGACAGTCTACTGAGACCAGAGACACCAAGGATGGCAGAAGAAATAAAGCAGGCTGGAAACTTGTCAAGGTTACAGTGGCGAAGCTGGAAGAGAACCCAGGTCCTACTTCCTATCAGAGAGGAACCTGGGTCCTACCTCCTATCAGAGAGGAACCCCGGTCCTACTTCCTATCAGAGAGGAACCCAGGTCCTACTTCCTATCAGAGAGGAACCCGGGTCCTACTTCCTATCAGAGAGGAACCCGGGTCCTACTTCCTATCAGAGAGGCTTTTTATGGAATCTTCAGACTCCAGGCAACTGCGAGTGTCACACCCAGTCCAGCCTCCCTGCGTGCTTCTTCTGCAGCACCAAGGAACCAAAGGATTATCCTCCTTCATCACACAACCAACCACATCAGACATCACCTCTGAAATCCACCCAGCCAGCTGGATCCCCTCTAGAGACAAGAGCTCTATTCTAGCTGCTAATAAGTTCACGTGACTGTGACTTTGTTTGGGAAGCCACAGAAGGAACTAATCAATAACACTTTAACAATTGGGAGTTTTCACGCATAAATACTGATAGGAAAACACACAGCCGCCCTCGTAAAGTCCCAGCGCTGATGTGTGTGACAGATAACCTCTGCCAGATGCATCACCACAATCTTTGAAAGCAGATCAATTTGTAGCACGAACTAAGCTATAGAAATAGAAAAAATCAATCCACAGAACAAGAACAAAGAAGCAGAGATATTTAATTATTACCCAACATGAGGTACCGGTATTTACTCACCAGGGTCATCAGTGCCACGTGTAATTCCTTGTACAAGACTGTAGCAACTTCATTCAGGCTAGACCTCAGAGTATTTTAACAGACTTCAAGGACACCTACAGGCAAGGACTTTGATGCAAGTATTATCTATCTATTTATCATATATGTTCTATTTTAGGTATTTGTAAGTGTTCATCAGCACAATTCTTGGGGCCATGCTGGGTATTCCTCAATAAGATAATAAAAATGAGTCTCCATTGCTGACCTTTAATAAATATATGAAACATTCTAGGTTTTTCCCTCTATTTCAATGTCACCCTGTTCCTCTAATGCAGACCGATCACCGCTTGCATCAGATGGAAGTTCATTGCACTCAAAGGTCCACACATCTTGGGGCATTAGATTACATGTATTTCCAGTGGATTTTTGCATCCCCCCCATGTTCTGCTGCTGGAAGAGGAGGAGGTGGGGGACGAGAGGGACGGGCAGGTGGTCGTGGTGGAAGCAGGGAAGAATGTACAATGTAGCCATAGCTAGTGAAAGCAGACAGTGTGCTTGTGGCGGGAGCTGGAGGAATAGGGTAGGGAAAAAAAAGGTGTGCATGATGGAAAGAGAAAAGAGGAACTTCAATGTTGGCTGGGAACCCCCCGGGCGAAGCAGTTTCCTTAAGAAGGCAGGTTTCTCTCTGTGCACAGGGGGAGATGAGAGCAGAGTGGTGTGAACCAGCTTGCCAAAAATCACCATTTCTCTGCCTTGTTTTCACAGCAGCAGCTGTCTGTGGAACGTGTGACTATTTCTAGTGCTCCACATGTGATCCTCCTCACAAACAGCCAGAGGCCCGCAAGTGAGACAGACATTTGAAGGGTAACATTTTAAAAGTGCCCAAATGACAAAGGAACCTAAACTCTGTTTCAGAAGTGACTCAGATGCCTAGGACAGATCGAAAGTAAGTGGAGCTCAGGGTCCCACATGCCTACAGGTACGTCTACGCGGCATATTGTAGCGTGGCTAACTTAAATTAGGTAACTACAGTCACGAAAACATTGGAGCTGAGGTCTCAGCATAGATTTGCCACCTGAGCACACCCCCACAGGGTGATATTCAGGTGGCTATCCCACGCTGTCACATCCACAATGCTATTGTTACCTATGCCACTTAGATTAAAATTACTGCAGGTAAACCTACCACCCAACAGTCACACCTCAACTGCGGTGCAGACATACCCTCACTCACTCCTGAAAAGGGGACTTAAGTGCTTTTCAAAACGTTACCCAACATCCCAGCTCCCTCTGCAGTGAGAATGGAACCCCAATGTCAATTTTCAGGGCTCAAGGGGTATGCTGGCCAATAGCTCTCGGCACTTGATTTGGACCATGATGGTTTCCACTCACAGAAGCCTAAACTGAGGAAATCCTAGGGCCAAGAACCCAAGGAGCCTGGTCAATTGTTCACCAAAGCAACTGCTGAGGACTTCTGGCTTCTCAATGCTTCCCCTGGGTACTCCAGATAGGCTGCTCTCCTCCCCAACACCAGACATATGGATTGAGGGGAAGGAACATTCCAGGTATGGTCCCTACTCACTCCTTTAAAATACACACAGTGACGCATTTCAGAAGCAGTCTGAACTGGCCTCGCTTTGTTCCCATTAAAGTTGATGGAAGCTTTACCATCTGCTTCAGAGCTTGCTTACCACGGAGTGCTTTTGAAAACCCTACCCAGAGTTTGTGGGAGGGACCCAGCAAAGACACAGAAGGACCGCTTCTCTTTGCCTAACGTTTTAAATCAGAAGCAAACCCCACACCGAGGACTGAAATCTGCTCCTCCCGGCGGCTCTCTTACCAGGTTGACGAAGTCCTGGTAGCAGATCTTCCCGTCTGAATTATTGTCTGCCAAGGCCAAAAGAACCTCCAGTTTGTGTGGGTCCAGCTCGGAGCCGTGTCTTTGGAGGAGGTTTCGGAATTTCTCAGAACTGATGTAACCAGTGCTCTCGCTGTCAAACTGAGGGGGTGGGTGGGAAAGGAGAGAAAAGCAAGAGTTATTTCCTTAGCATTACACCACACCTACAATGCTGACCTCCTACGGATTCAGCGTTAGCCACAGGCCCAGCAGGGATGGCAGTAGCATTTCTCCTAAGTGGCAGGTTGCCATGTAAACCATCACACTCTTACATTTGCTGGTAGAATTATGGGCTGCGTATCTCTCTGCTCCAAGGGGTTGGAAGAATTCTTCTACCATCGCTCAAGCATACCAGACAACCAGTTATATTAGGTGTGGGGACATTGCCTTGGACTTAGCTTCTGGCTTGGAGAATGCAAAGGTTACGTCTGCCTGAGACAGGGAAGGATGTTCCAGGGAGAACAAAAGGAGACAAGAGTGGGCAGGAAAGAAGACCTCTGCATTTCCCTAAAGGGCAGCCTTAAGTCTTTGATTGCTGGCGCTAGCTTCGTGTGATCGCCACGTTTGTGGTCAGGACGTGTGAGAACTTGACTAGTTAGAAACGAGGAGGGACACTGCCCTGGTGCGTGGAGACCATGCCAAGCTGCCAGCAAGCGGGGACATAACCCAAAAACTTTAGAACCGGCAGGGTTGCTAACACCTGCCTTCTAAAAAGTCAATTCCAAATCCAGACTTTGCAGCAAGTAAGGTTATGAGGACAAATAAACCTCCCTGAATGAACTCTGCATTCAGGAACAACCCATTCTCATCCTGATATAGTTCAGTGAGCGGATGTGCCCATTTAACGTTCCCATAAGCCTCTCCATTCAAACGTCTTTTACCTACAGCCTTTGACTTGTCTACAAATTTCTGGATCCTTCCTGGAGTCTGCATTTCAAAGTAAATCCAACACACCACCTCTCCACAGGTTCTGCTTTGTTTGGCCAGCAGATGCAGTTAATTGAGTGCTCATCACTGTTCATGCTTTTATTCGTAAAGTTAAAACTAACTGTCAACATTCACTACTGTCAGGCAGGCAGCCAGATGGCTTGTGGAGATTTTCAGATTTCTTATCCTGTCAAGAACTAGGCAAAGAAACAACATTGCTTGTATTGCACGTCACCCTAAACTGTCTCACACTGCTTGAAAAATATTATCCGCCTCTCCCACCCCTGAAGCCTGGGAGACAGATTGGCCATTTAAAAACCACGCACAACAATACAAAACAGATCTGGATGAGCAAAGAACAAAAATGATGCAAAGGCTGGAAAATCTACTTCACAATGAGAGACTTAAGTAGATCAAACTATTTTGTTGATAACCAAGGAAAGGGTAAGAGGTGACTTGATCATTCTATTGGTAGCTACATCAGAAGGTTTCTGACGGCAGAGGTCTCATTAATCTAGCAGACTGAAGGCATAACAAGAGTTAAAGACTGGAAGTTGAACCTAGACAAATTCAGACTAGAAATAAGAAGCGCACTTTTAACCAGGAGGGTAAATCAACCATTGGAGCAATTGACTTATAGCAGTGGTGGCTTCTCCACCACCTGGAGTCTTTAAATCAAGATTGGGCATCTTTCTAAAAGTTATCATTTAACTCAACCAACAATGACAAGCTTGAAGCAAGAAACAATGGGAGAGGTTCTCTGACCTGTGTTATACTGGAGGTCATACTGAGTGATCATAAAGTCTCGTCTGGTCTAGAAAATTTCCAAAAATTACCATTCTCAAGTGACTCTATAGAGAGTCTCATTTCACTCATTAGCATTGCGCTGAGTTCACATGATGTACCTCAAGCCAGTCACTTATCCTGAGGAGATGGGACAGGAAGCGCTGCAAATCTTAAAAATTATACGGTCATTAACACAATATAGGGGGAAGTCACTAGATAATATGTAACAAATCTTTGGCTGCCTAAGGCTTCTCAGTTATTACCAGGATGCACACCAATGACAACGGTAGCTTTACAGGAACAGCAGGGATAGAAACCAGAGCCTAATAACCTAAAGGACCCTTCTATTCGGCCAAAGGAGAATCTCCTTTGTCTGTTAGCAGAACAACACGGACACGTTGTTGAGTGTTCTTACTCTAACCGGTAGACGGCAAATTCCAAAGGGGTAGCCGTGTTAGTCTATTGTAGAAAGACAACAGAGTCCTGTGGCACTTTTAAAGACTAACAGATTTATTTAGCATGAGCTTTCGTGGGAGAAAATCCCCCTTCGTCAGACGGCAGTCATGGGCACCATACAGCAGCACAGACATCCTTGCCAGCTCAGTGTAATGGGTGGTGCTGGATGGAAAATAGCCCGACAGGAGAAGGGAGTCTTCTGGAGGTATTTTGAGAATGTGACAGACTGTCACTTGCAGCCTTCCAAACTTCAAACTGGGCAGATAACAAAAAACAAACCAAACAAAAATGCTACATGCCGTCTTGTTGTTTCCTTGCTGAAGGCTATTTTCTCCCGTTACAAACAATGGGGTCTGGCAAAGCAGAGACACAGTCAAGTCATTTTCAAGGAAGACGATTCTCAGTATAAATTCCACAGAACCCTATCTGTCAGGACACGTGAAGAGTCACTGGCAGACGGTGGCAAACGTGTCACTTTGGGTTTAAAGGGAGGAATCGTTTTTCTTTGCTCTGTGTTCATGAGGGTTCCCGATCCCGCAACCAAATTTTGCTTTGAGTTTTGTTGCTTTAAACCAATATAAAAATCCTACATGAAATAACAACCCAAAGTACTAATTCCACCTCGTCTGGGGTCAAAAGTAGACATGGGCCAAAGCCACCAAGTTTGGATAGGAGAAAATCTGAAGTTTTGTGGTGTTCAGATCTATGGCTTTGCTCCGATGCTTTACAGAAGAAAAGACCAAGTGTGAAGCTCAGGTCTTTTATCCAAAGGGAACAGGGGTTTGTATCTTGAGTGAAAAGGTCCATGAACCTCTTTGAACGGTAAGGTGAATCCAGCCTAAATTTCTGTATTAGAACAGGACGCCAAGCTAGACAAGTTGTTCTAAGTTTCACACGACTGACTGACCACAGAATGACTGCCAAGTAACCCTGCTGAGTTTCACCATTCCAGCCGACCAACAGCAAATCTGGCACACTAGACTGTCCCCTCTTCGCCTGCTCTTGGAAAGGCCACATCTAATTTTGGGCCTTCCAACCAATGATTAAAAGGCCTGAGGATGAGGAGACACCTTGTGGTCAGATGGTCATTTTCAGAAGAGAATAGTCAGCTAGAAGGAGGAACCTGAACCCCTTAGAAACAGGGAAGTTTGCACAACAGAGCTCCTCAGCTCCAGCCTGTCTTTAGTTTTCAATCAGAAAAATTACATGGACCCAGAAGCGTCTTCCGGAGTAAATGAAACACGCAGGCATTCTGAACGAGGCTGAATGATCCCTTCTGGGCTTCTTAATTGAAAAGCTGCTTCTTTTTAGATATCATAGATCCTATCTATTTCCCTCCACTCCATTTACACCAAGCTGGTTTCTGCGGCTCATCCTGGAGATGTTAGAGGATTCCCTATCTCCTGTCATCAGAAGCCGCTTTCCTACATCTATCTTTCTTAGCAGCACTCCATCTCTTTTCATACCTCAGCTGAAATCAGCCCCTACCTGACACACCTTAATTTCTCTCTCCTTCTGCCACTTCTTTTAAATTTAAAACTTTGTATCTGAACCTTTAACTACATGGGTGATGCAGCCTGGATGACAGATGCTAGCCAAAGCTTAGTTTTACATCTGTATTTATTAACACCTTTGGAAAGCAGGAATATCATCAACTTGTCCCCAGGCACAGTGCTGAAAACTGACAAGCAAAGAGGCTTCTTTGCAGCTGCTTCCAAACCAGATAAGTGCTTTCATTGCTGCAGAGACTTTTATTTCTAAATGGATTACAAACAGGTTCTTGGGTGTGCGAACCATGGAGATAAACAACATATTAAACAAAAAATGACAAGGCAGTGACAAGCCAGTTTGATTTATCTTCTGAAACACTCAATAGAAAGAGATTCCCACGTTAAATACTGTATGACACCCCCCACCACCACCACCACACACACACACATTTACCAGCAATTTTCAGCAGAGAGGAGAGAAATCTGGCTTTCCACTGGTAGCAACCTGTTAACCTTAACTGAGTATCTCAGGACGTACTGGGTTTCCATCCAAGATTAGAATTCACTGGATTACTTGGTGTCATTTGAGTTCACTGATCCATAGCAATATCTCCAGGCACTGAGGACAGACACAGAAAGAGGCTTAGGAGTTTTTGAAGATTGTTTCAAAGAATCCGGTATTCTTTTTAAACGTACCATATGGCGCACGCCTGCAGTGGTGATGGGATGGACTCTACAGATGACCCAGGAGATCTCTTCCAGCTCTGAGTGCTCCAACGCTCTTAATTCAGTCTTAATAAGTTATATAAGCCTGGTAGCTCTGAATCCATTAAAATGTTATATTTCCTCTTTCCTTGGCAAAAGCTGCTGGATTGACAGCCCTCAAGGCGAAAGCCCATTATTGATCCACAAAAAACATATGGAGGTTACCATACAACAAAGCTTCCCCTGCACGTTTTCCCCTTCCAGAATGCTTTATCCATGACCTAGACACACCAGTTGCTGATGTAGTTCATTCTCCAAGCCCCTTTCAGTCTGGCCCACTCTGGCACCCAACAAATATGCCAATCAGCGCCAACTAGGGAGAGTGGTTTTTGTGATGCTGACAGGACGGAGAACTAGTGAGGAAGGAATTCCTCTTTGCAAGGAATTTTGCAAGGAATTTTGCAAGGAATTCCTCCACTTTGCAAGGAATTTTGAACACCAGCTGGGTCCCATCCTAGGCAACTCCTGACCAAAGCCCTGCCCCCCTGTGTCCTCATCTGGACACAGCATTAGCCAAAACGCGACGCGTGTAGCAAACCACAAAGCCAGAACCGACACCAGGTTGAACCTATTTCTTTTTAAACTTGAAAACGAAACAGATCCAAGCGGTTGGACCAATTTGCTGCAACTCCTATTCTGTCTCGTCTCCCCTGGCTCTCAGTTGCTGGGGGATTTGCCTTTGATTTTCCAAACTTGACTCAGAAGAGTTTGTATGCCATTGGCCTCTCCCGGTAGATAATGATATCAAGCTTGTTTGCTGGATTCAAAGAGGGCGGGATGGGAGCCCTTCAGTGCAGGAGGTATATTTCCATGGAAACATTTTGGACATGAAAGAGAGCTCTGTGAAAGCAACAGGATTTCCACACCCGTCACTCTTTCCTCGCAGGGAACAAAAGCTTGGATGCTGGCACTTTTTAGCTGACTTGGGTTGGACACAACAAAAGACAGACTGGCTTGGCAAGAAGCCCAGGCGGCAGGGGACTGCGTGCCATCAGCTAAACCTGGCACCGCCTCTCCATCAAGCAGAGCAGCTGAAGAAGCCACAGCACAAAACTGACCTCAGTGCAAGGCCGATTGTTTCGAAGGGGTAGCCTGTGCACGCAGCTCCAGCTTGCTCACTGAGCTAGGCTGAGCCCCTTGACTTCTGCTGCGAGTCTTCAGTGCTCAGCTGCCAACCGGCATGCTCTAGCGCTCCTGAATAGACCCATGCAGCTCCTTATCCTGCGATAGTCTCTCTGGGGTGAGGTTCATAGTCGCCATGGTTCCTACCAGGCTCAAGTGTCTGCTGAAAAGCCTCCTTTGTGTTCTGTTTTGATGGAGTTGTCCAAAAGGGGCTGGAGGGGGGGGCATACAGAGGAGTGAACAGCAGAACGGATAGGTCTCCTGCATTAGCAGTGACCCAGCATGTTGTTTTGTTGAGGGAGGAGTTGCCTAAATACAGGAGCTGTTTGCGGGGATGGATGATTGAAAACAAACAAAAGAAATGATCTGAAGAAAGTCAAGGCGGTATGTTTCCCTCCATGTGCCAAGTTATGTCTCTGATGTGTCCTGTGATGTGATATGCCATCCCGACAACCGGCATCCAATCCCGAAGGTTGATTTCTCCAGCAGTAATGGCTACAGGAGGGCCAAAATTAATCCTCTTGATCCCAACGTCTCAAGTTCTGGAGAAGTTCAGATCCTACAGCTGCCTCTGGTCCCACTATATCAGGCTGAGAACTGAAAGATTGGATCCTAATACCATAGCTGGACTCAGGGCCAATCTCTACGACCATCTTGTTTGGGGCAAGATGGGAATAAATCTAGCCTGCACTAGTTGGCCTTCCTCTAACTGTCCATCTGCACCCTGCTGAGACACAGTTACAGCTCATTGATGTGCTTTGATCTAGTCCTCTCGGAAACAGGACTTGGTCAAAGCACATGAACGAATCATTAGCACGTATCAGCAGGGTGCACATGGACAGTTAGCCTGTGGCAGGATAGAGTCACACTCCAACCTGTCGTGAACTAAATGGTCAGTAGACAAGCTGCTCAGGCCCATTTCTTCTACATTTCTACTACGTCGGCCCTGGCTGTAACTCAAAGAGCTGGCTAATTTTGCACTACCCAACACCAAAATAAAACGGAGTGGTCCAAGGTATACACCCAAGGAAGAATGCATCATTAGTGTAATAAGGATAGAACCTTTATTAAGGTGAACATACATTGCCTTATCAGATAGACTCAGTCATCTAATAAAGCCACCTCCAACACAAGTAATCCTAGCGACACTGCTCTATTTATGCTTATTAACCAGCTACATTTGATCCATCATGGTCATTTTACTTAACCATATTGTTTAAATATATTCTCAAGTGTAAGTGAAAAGACTTATCCTGCTGAGGGATGATGAATTTGCACCTTATATGTTTAAACTTCTCGCTACTTGAGTATCGTTTTTCTAATGGGTCAAGCAGGGGGAAGGATCGGAACCCCTGGACTCTACCCCCAGTTACATTCTTAGCTCAGTTTGACCTTGGGAAAGTGACGAGCCTGTAGGAAAGTTTATCAGCAGCAATTTAAAGTGTGTACATTTTCATAAAGGGCATGAATTGCACTTTCTCAGGAGCAATAAAAGCTATAAAGATCGCAAATAAATTTCACTGACACTTCTGATGTGCTGAAGCATGGCCGAAATGTTTGTAAGAATAAACAGCGGTGGCTTCAAAACACTGCACAAACGAAGTCTAGCTACTCCCGTGAGATCGGCATGAGTCCAAACAGAGCTCTTGAGTGACCAAGTCAGATATCTATTAGCCTGACTAACTGGCAAACTAACTTACAGACAGACATGATGCTGGTAATTTCAGAAGAATTTCCAGTCCGAGAACGTCTACCTAACTCTGACACACAACCAACCAGCTTTCACTCTTCACGCCGCCCTGCTGGTGTGTTTTATCCAGCAATGTTCCACTCATAAGAATGGCTCATCAGCAGGTAGCTGAAACTTCCTGTAGCACCCCAAGCATATTATAACTGGAACAACCTCTATTCTTCTAATGCAGCAGGCGTGTTGTTGTCTTACATGTAGTTTGCATTCACTCAGCAATAATGAGTAGAAATGGGGTTGACTCAAAACCTTGGATCTGAACAATTTTGAAAATTGAGATTTGCACTGTAAACTCCCCCAGCCTGAATATTTTACAAATGGCCTCTCTCTTTCCAATGGGACTGCCACAAAATTGGGATGATCCGAGTCTAGACTATTTGATCTTAACCGCAACGCCCCCTCAAAGATAGCAAAAACTCCTCAATTCTTATTCCAAAACAGCTAGCTACAAAACCAGAGACTTTAGTGGGTTCTTCACATTTCCCCTCACATAATAAAAGCATTTAATTAAACACTCTGAATAGCCTCCTTCCTCTCCCCCAACACCCTCAAATCAAATGGCTGTAAAAAGAAACTGACCTTAATTAGATATTTCAAACGTTTATCCATAGTTAATTTATTCCTGGAAATTCACCTCCAAAGACAGGCCAAGCACACCCAAGTCCATCAAGATAGATGGCAAGTCAGGGCTGACAACTGGCTCATACTCAGCTCCTGAGCTCCTAACCTCAACTGGGAACCACTCACCAGCCAAATGCTTCTATCAGCCAAGCCAAGAAAGTGGCTTCATGTTTTAAGACCAGCCGTATTACTACTGCCTCTGTCTTTATGCTTCAGCGAACAAATGTAACCCAACTGCTGGCTTGAGCAGTGTGGAAGGCTGGAAGCCCACTTCGCACAATGCGGCCCTAACGGCAATTTCATGCAAGGTTTCCTCTGCATTTCAAAGACAATTATCCTTAATTCCCTTGATCCCCCACCAGATTCTTAAGCAAAAATGTAAATACATGAATGGCCATAACAACCACCTTACTTGAGGCACTTGTTTTTCCCACCCACTGCAACCTGCTTTATTAATTTATGAATTGTACTGTAGTATTATTATGGGCTCTTCATAAAGTTAAGGTGCCCCAGCAAAACTGCTCAGAAAAGGAAGCTGCTGGAAATTTTGTTTTAAAGTTGATGATGGGGAGGGTTAAAATTAGACCTCGATTGTCTCCTTAATTGCCTCCTTATTTAAAGGCACATCAGCCACGACTGAGTGCACAAATAGGGTGTGGGGCAAAGACATGCTGCTGTTAAACAGTGGACTGGTATCTTGGGAACACAGACATTGGAATACAGTGTAGGCTGCTGTTCCCTTCCCCATCCAAGGGTCTCATTGGAATGAGGTTGATGGTCAGCTCGGTGGTTGGTTAATCGCAAACACTCATCACTCAGGGACCAGAGTCATGGACTGCCAGGAGCATGAGGGGGAAATCTCTTTCTAGCTTTGGGGTCATAGAGGTATCCCAGGTCTCTGATACACTGCATTGTGTGGTTTCCCCAGTCGTGGGGACGGTTTCTCAGCATGAAAGGAGGACATCATCCCTGAGTAACACCTTCATTTCTGGTGAGAACATGAGTCTGCCAATCAGGACCCCTGGCTCTCCTCCCAGATCTGCTGTTGACTGGGGTGAAGAAAATCAATCAATCAGTTGTTGCCTCGGTTTCCCCAACAGTAAAATGGAAACGATCATTTGTCCTTACCTTTCTGGGTGTGGTGCTAATTTACAGTGGGTCTGATTCTCATTCGTACCAAGGTCCCCATACGCCACTTTGGCAGTGGAAAGAGGGATTATGTCAAATCTGAAGCAATTTCTGGTGAAGGTGATTTACACCTGTGTTTTGACCCTTAAGATGATGAAGTAGAGGAAAGGAGCCCCAGTGTAAATAAGAACTGGAGCCTGTGTGTTTGTTGAGTGTTTTGAGATGACTGGATGAAAGGTGCTGTGCATGGGCGAATACTTATATAAAATGATGAGGCCTTTCTCACATCCCAGCCCTGCCCCACTCTTGTCTCAGCAAAATCCTCATGCAGGAGAGTCTTGTCTGCACAATTTCTCCTTGCTGCTAAGGGAAAGCAGCAAACCTAAACAAGAACAAGAAATCCCGAAACATGGAGCTTTCCTTTTCCCCATCTTCAAGCACCTAACAAAGAAGGATTTTCTCCCACGAAAGCTCATGCGATAAATAAAGGTGTTAGTCTTTAAAAGTGCTCCCAGACTCCTTCTTTGTTTTGTTGGACTAGACTAACACCGCCACCCTTTTGGAGTTTCTCCTCCTGGCTCTCCACTTGCATTTCCCCCATCAGAATCTCTGCACTGAGTTCTCCTCTTCCATGTGCATTTGAAGCTTTTCCTTGTCTCTTTTTCCCTTCTCATCCTCTTCAGCCCACTCCTGACTGCTCCCCTTTGTCTCTTTAATGCACACACCAGGTCATGCCTCCGCCCTGTGTTTGGGACAGTCTCCCAAGCTCCTCCGCTGAGAATGAACACTTTAAACCCCACCCTTTCCAGCTGTTATTCAGGAGAAGACACTGGATATGGGACCTGACAGCTTGGTTCAATTGCCAGGCAACCATGGGTGGATCCGTCTCTATGCTTACTTTCTCCACATGTAAATCAGAGATATTAATACTTGGGGGTAGGTTTATGACGAAGGTGTCATTTCCAGCGTGGGCAGACACACCTGCCCTAGCTCTGATCCAACCAGCCCATTAAAAACAGAGGCATCGCTGTAGCAACACCAGCCGTGGGATGCGCTGGGCTCAGACAGGACGGCACAGGGGGCAGCTAGCGCATTGCACCACCACAGCTACAGTGCTATTTTTATCATAGTAGCTCAATCAGAGCTGGTGGGATATGTCCACCCGAGCTGGAAAGAACACCCCTGGCTCCCGTGCAGACATCCTCAAGAGCTTCTGTGAAGTGCTCAGATTCTGCAGCAACAGGGGAGATAAGTAGCTAGACAGACAGATACACAGATCATTTCAACACGGCTTCACAGGAGCAATCCCCACTTAGGAAACTGACAAGCCACGCAAAGAAATGCTTCCCAAAATAGCTGTGAGGTGCCACGACGCTGGCATCTCTAGGTTTCACCCGTCTCTGAAATTCACGCTCTACTCAGCCTGAGGTCACCCAATATTTGATCATCTCTGCTCACAGCGGTAGAATGTGCAGCATTAGCTGCTTTGATAAAGATTAGAGGACTGGTGGGCTGCAGATCAAATAGCATCGAATAAACCCAAGGTGAGAGGGATTTTGCTGCACGGGGGTGGGAGTGGGGTGTCAAGAGGCAACCTGGAGATTTGCTGAATCTGAGTCCAGCCTTTTTTACCATTTGGAATCCCTACAATCCACTTATGAGAACCAGGCTGGTTCTTTTCTGCTCAGTTTTTTGGCAGCTCTTCAAGCAACATTTCGGAAGGAGTTGGCCTACGAGCCAGCCCACATTCTGCATTAAAGCCACGTGGGATAAAATGATACACAACACTCCACCCTGACAACATTTGAGCTGAAGAGGTTCTCCAGAAAGGATCCAAAGGAAGTAAAGACCGCTCCATTACCAGCAAAGTGAGATGCAGCTTTGAAATCCAGCCAGACAGTTATATTAGTAAGGAGCCTGCAAGGAGGGCATGCGATGCCTTCGCTTCTGTTGCTAGTTTTCCTGCTAAAGGATGTGTTTATAGACTGAGCACTACCCAGCTCTGCTTTTTCCTCCTCCATTATTAATGCAAATGCAGTAAGACTAATGGAAAAAGGGACGGGGGCCAAAGCAGAGAAATGATTTTATTTTTGAGTTAGAAACATCACATTTAATCTTGCAGACTCAGGTGCACGGCATGTTTTGCCAAATAACAAGCCTCCGATGTAACAGTGATAAGGGGAGGCAGTACGATCCAGGGGCTAGGGTAATCGAAACTCTGCCACTGACCGGCTGTGTTACCTTATGCTCTGTCACTTCTCGTCTGTTTCCCTCCCACACTTTCTCAGTCTTGTCTAGAGAGAACACATGTTCTTTGCAGGAAGGAACCATCTCTTACTATGTGTTGCTTGAACAAGATGGTCCTGATCTGGGTGGGATTTTTAGGTGCCCCAGGAATATAAAATTTGTATCTGACAGAGAGATGTTGAGGACCAGGGAAAAGAGAATAACATTCTTCTACTGTAATGGACTTTTTGCATTTTTCACAAGTCATAGGAAGGTAAAAATTAGCAGAGAAGATCAGACACGAAGTCCATCTCTACCCCATCTCTAGAGCTAGGCAAGAAATGGTTATCTCATCCTGTGAAAATTTTCCAGACTTCTAAAATTTTCCCGCTCCACACTGGGACAAACCAGAGAACTTCTGAAGTTTTTTGCAAACAAAGAGAGAGAAAGAACAGCCCCCTTCTGCTCCCAAAATAGCCAACGAGCCAGAGCGAGGATACACACCCGGGGGTCTCAAGTTCAAAATGACGTTCTGCTCTACTCACACACAAAAGGAGAATGTCTGGGCTAGGGCACTCATCGGGGACGTGAGAGAATGATGTGGGCTATTCTCGCGTCAGGATCTTTTCTTAATCTTTTTAGGTTTCCAGCCTCAGCAGTGTGATTTGGCCAGGAGTTCCATAGTCTAATTAAAATCAAGTCTGCTTCATACTTTGTACGCACCAGCAGCTTCTCACCAGAGGATCTCAACATGCTTTACAAACATGAGCTAGGTTTCTAAAGACCCCTTTAAGGCAGGGGAGGGACATACAGAAGCTCATTGAAGCTCAGTCACCATTGAAGCTCAGTCACCTCCGGGGCGGAACATACCGGTCAAGGACTCTAGTATACAGAGTCAGCATTGGGGCTAGATCCAGTCACAGTTTTAAGTATCTAACATAGCGTACTAGGAAATTTTACAAAAATATCTCCAGCGGTGCTTAAACCAGCTTGATTAGACCACTGCTGTAGGCACGCTCCTGCAGCCAGATCCCTTCCTATTACCGGGTTCATTAAATCTGCTCGAAGGGGGAGAATTTTTTGTTTTATTCACAGATGAGACTTCCTGATGCTATCACTGGTTGGCTGAATCATTGCTGGAATAAAGATACCACATCTTCCAACACAGACAGGCCAAATTCTGCTGAATTCTTTTAATTTAAATAATGGTATTGGTCCATTACTGGATAGAAATTGTAGAATGGTCAATAATGAGGCACGAAAGGGAGAAGTGTTCAATAAATATTTCTGTTCTGCATTTGGAAAAATGCCAGAGGATGTATTCATATATGATGGCGAAACATTTTCCATTTCAACAGTAACTCAGGAAGGTGTTAAACAGCAACTGCGAAGGTTAGACATTTTCAAATCAGTAATAAAATGAAGTCTGCAATCTAGAAAACACAAAGAATAAAAAGATCCAGTGGCTGGTAATTGAAGCCAGCCAGGTTTAAAGTAGAAATGTGGTGCAAATTTTTAAACAGTGAGTGTAATCAGTCACTGGAAAAAATTTCCAAGCATTGTGGTAGATTCTCTATCTTTGGAAATTTTTAAAGCAAGATGGGATTTCCAAACCACCCTCACAAGATCCGCTGTAGTTCAAACCAAATTAATACAGGGGAAGTCCTACGTGTGCGGCGCCAGAGATCAGATTAGATGATCACATGGTTCCCTTCTGGCCCTGGAATTTATTTACATATGAAACAGAGAAAAAACAAAAGCAGTAACAGCCCTAGCTTGTAAAATAGCAGCCTTGGCATCTTTCTTTCAAAGGTTTGTAACAAGAAGATTCCATCCACACTGGAGTTCAAAAAAACCATATTCCTGGCTAACATGCTGGGTACCGAAGTCCACAGCGACTTATATGAAGCATCACTATTTGCCTGGGAAGCATGCTTTCCCGTCCGGCACTGCTCCATCACAGGGCCTATAAACTGTCCATGAAGCTGCTGATGGAAATTTCTCTGCTGCCCACGATAAATGGAAATAAACGGTGGAATGCAGAGGGAAGACGTGAGTGCCACAGAACTCCACAGACGTATTTGGAGCTGAGTGGCTGTCATATAGTCAGTTGTCTCCGGGTGCTTGCAATCGACCATTTCCATGAGGAGCCAGGGGATGACAGTACTGATTGCTTCAACTGGTATCATTTAACACTTGCGGGCGAGCATTCACGGCTTGCGTGGCGTCCTAGGGTACCTACTGGGGCGACTGCCATAACAGAGAGACAGATGGCGAGAGGCTGCCGTGGGACTGGCTGTGGGAATAACTGAGCGCCACTTTGTACAGACCTCCCTGCTTAAAAGGCTTTCAAGATCAGCTTTGTAGTGCTTGTTCCCTCTCAGCGGCTTCCTCGTCCATCAAGAGACCTGCCCCAGTGCCGGTATCCCAAATCCAAACGAGGCTCTGGCTTTGGCTCCGAATATAGGCCCTGTTGTCTAGTGGTTAGACCAAGGGATTACAAGCCAGTCCATTTCTCGGGCCCAGCCTCACTGCAGGATTTGGAGAAGAGCCTTTTGCACAGCGGTTCCCAATCCGTGGCCACTTGTGGCCCATGGGGACTTTCAGAATGGCCCGTGGCTCCCGCAGAATGGAGCTGCTGTCTACGGACCCAGGCAGAGCGTGTTGCTGGTGCAGGTTCCATCCTGCAGCCAAGACAGCAGAAGATGTGCACTCCCTTCCCCTTGGCTGTAGCAGGGAGCACGGCAAAGCGTTCTGCCTGGGTCCCTAGGCGCTGAGTCCCTGCTGGAGCCAGAGGGAGGGGAGCACTGATCTCCTGTCCCCCGGCTGCAGAAGGGAGCCACTGCCCAGGGCTCCAGGTGGAGTCAGGAGCACGGGAGAGCTTTTATCTGTGGATTTCAAAACTCTGATATTTGTAAAGTAACCTGCAGGGGATGTCCTGAGGCAAAGAAGCATCCCTATTTTACTGCTGAAAAACCGAGCCACAGCGGGTAATATTTCCAAAATGCCTAAATGGCTCAGGTTTAAAAGCCCCATTGAAAGTCAATGGCTCGTAAGTCACGCTGGGGTGTATACAGGCCATGTGACTGTGCAACAAGCCAGGATGTGAAGGAACACACACTAACTTGTCTCATTGTAATGTCCCCCGGGGACACTGCTACAGTGGATTGGAAGTCCCAGAGCTCAGCTTGGCTCACTGGTACCTATGCCAAACAGTAACTCGCCATGGAAATAGGACCCAGAGACACACACATGCCATAACAGAAAATAGGATCCAGACATGCCTACATCCCAGCTCAGTGTCCCATTCTTAAACCACAAGAACATCAGAAAATGCATGGTTGGGTCATGCAGCTACAGATGACATCTTTTAATTGCCTGGTCCACATTTAGCATCCACCGAGCCAGCCTTACAGACCCACTTGGCTTCACTAATATTTCTATCTGCTTTAAAATGATTTGAAATAGGTCATCAAAAGGAATAAGCCTTCAAGAGGGGGGAGGGGGGTTTGACGATTCCTTAAAAAAGCCCTGACCAGGAGGATAATAATTCCCTATCACCCACCAATGGAGACAGCTGCGGATATTTTAATTGCTGTTTCCCCTAACAATAGGCTTTTGTTTTGCCAACTGAATCCATTCTCTTACTAAGATGCAAAATCTTTTTTTTTAATCCTGCGTTCACTAGTCATGTCTTCCTCTTTTGTTGCTTGTAATGCATTCTTCATATTGACATGAAAAAACGATGACACTCGCTGATATTTAGAAGAGACCCCTCTCTTCTAACACCTGCTGTCCTGTGTCTTCTGGGATCCTTTCTGCCTCTCTAAATACGCCCATTTCCATGAATGGATTGGACTGAACAGCTTCTCCATTGGAGGCAGAAGTGCTTTGATCAATACATGGCAGGGAAACCTCAGTGACAGTCCAAGCACACATCCCAATCACTTGTCATGGGATGTTACAACAAAGGAGATTCATAGAGCCAGCTGGTAGCATTAGATGAGAACATTATGCAGTGCTGACCTCTGCAAAAGCTGGGATGTCCTATTCACAAAGCGAGACCGGGATCTTTAAATGATCACCGGTGGTCTGCGCCACCGTTCTCTCTGGTTTGAAAAAAGCACAGCCCTGCCTATCGCTAGGCTGGAGTATTGGGTTAGAGCCGAGCTTGAATTAAGAGCTACTGATTTAGATTCACTAATAGTATTTCCTGAATGTCACCAACAATTCTCATCCAAGTCCCGAGCTGGCCTGATCCGACTTAACTTTCAAAATCCGACGTGGTCCCAGCACCAGGTAGTCTGGGCGCAAGTTATTATAGAACGGATATGAAAGAAATGGGAAAGATACAGATTGGAGCAACAGTTTAAGGAGAGAGACAGTTATGTGAATGCCTCCCAAGAGGTAGATTTACATTCTTTAGTGATGGGAAATTAGAGCAGACACTGAATGATACTATGGAACTGCCTGAGAGATTGAAATAGCCTAAAACAAGAGGTCAAACTAAAGCAGGAAAAGACAGGACAGAAGGAAACAAAGGATAGGGAATGAAAAGGAAGGCAGAGTGTGTTTCCTATTCACTGCATTCCCCTGGCAGACAGCCCACAGGTCGAGACATTTGGGGAGGAGGGGAAGGGACTTGGAAAATCTTTTAGCTTGCTGAGTAAAATGTATATTGAGCCAAATCATCTTGGTGAAGCTCCAGTGGGCCTCGGCTGGGGATGGTTTGCACCTGCCAATCAGAGCAGTTTTCAGCACTGTCTCCTCGCTGAACACTCAGTGTCTTATTGACCATCGCTTATGGAAGACAGATTGTGAGGCACAAAGAATGGGCTGGGTGAAAGCAGAGGAGAAGACCTTCTTGATTGACCCAAAAGAATGCAGGGATGAATGGAGCAAAGGAAAGCAGAGATGTGAATGAGCAAGAGGGGAGATGAATGGTGCTGAAGGCAAGAAAGTGTTACGTGGGGCATAGAGCAAAAGGAGACATGAATGGGGAAGAGCTAAAGACGTTGTTTGAATGAAAGAATAAGGAGGGAGGGTAAATGAGGCAGCCGGAAAGCAGACTGCAGAGATAGAACGGCCTCCCACATCACTTTAAAGGGCCTTAAAAAGAGCAGCGAGTGACACAGCATGAACTTTAATCCAGGAGCCAGAAAAGTGTCCCGGAGCAGACAGCGTCACCATCTTACAAGCCCTTAATCCCTCCACACACAGCACCTGCTCTGCTCCCAGTCAGCGAGTTCTCAAGAACTCTGAGCAACTCAGTCAGCAGCCGCTGGACACCAGACACCTGGACACTGACCCCCCCCCCCCCCCAGTGGGTGGAAAAATAAAAGGTGGAAACGCCAGAGGAATTTAAAGCAGGGGCTCCGGAGTGCAGCCAGAGGCAACACAGCTTATGAAGGTGAAATGTTTTTAACCTGGGACCTGACTTGGATTTTAAAGTTATCACTTAACGTCAGGGCTTTTTTGGTGATGCTACTCAGGGGCACAGGGTTCCAGCACTTTTTTTTTGTGATCATACTCATGGGTACGGAGTACCAGCACCTTTTTTGTAATGGTACTCAGGGGCACTGAGTACCAGCACCTGTTTTTCACAGTGATGAAGCCCCGGCTCCTGCCACCGCTACCCGCGGCCCCTTGTCTGAGTACCAGCATCTTTTTTTAGAAAAACCAAAAAAAAGCACAGCTTCACACCATCTTCATTGGCAGAGCTCAGAGCCGCATGATCAATCCCCAGCCCTCCATCGATTCACAGCTGGGGAACCAAGGCACATGGGACACGTCTACACGGCAAAAAACTAAAGACACAGTGTAGAGTCTCCGAACCTCGGTCAACCAACCCAGGCTTGCGCTACGACCTGAAAACAGCAAAGTAGCCATTCAGGCTCGGGTGAAAGCTGGGCTTGCCAGGTTTCAATACCCAGGCTTCAGCTTGAGCCCCCTCCACTGCTATTTTTAGCCCCACAAGCCAGAGTTGGCTGATTTGGGCTCAGAGACGGGCCTTTTTTTTGCTGTGGCGACATACCAAGAGGAGGGAAATGACTGATCTACAGTCACCCAGAGAGCCAAGAGCATAGGAGAACTCAGTGTCCTCACTGGAGTCTAGACAGGGCCAGGGCTGCGCAGACAAAGACGTAACTGGAGGTTCTTGCGGCTGAATGGATGGATAGCTATGAGATCTGGAATCTGTGTCATCGGTGACTGACCACATGTTGCGGGACGAGTCACTCATCTTTTCTCCAGCACAGGGCAGTTTTGGGGCTTAAATAATTATTGTTGGCCAAGTGCTTTAAGACGCTTGTATTTCTTCATATTAATTGCTGAGTTCATTTAACAACGGAAGATCCCAGCTGACACGCTTTATTTACGTGCCCTTCGGGAAATAAGGGGCGCACAGAAGGCTACAGTGGAACAGAGGACTCCAAAGCGAATGCAATGAAAAGAGAAACGGATTGAATCTCATTGCAGTCCCACATTCTGCCTTTTCAGCATCCACATCACACTGTGGAAGTCAAACATACACCATGATTTTTAAGACATTTCAAGAGTAAGTGTAAGGTGGCCATCTGTTCCTTTGCTCAAGAAGCAGCTTTTTCTTCCCCACATACCTGATGTTTCTTGTGCTGAACAAATATTATAAAAGCAGAACAATATATTTTAAAGAGAACACACCCTATAAGCACATTGCAATAACAGCACAAAGACAAGCAAAATATAAAGTTATTTATCAGAGAAAAGAAACGAGGTTAAAAAAAAAAGAAACTAGACGAGAGAAAATTTAAATATCTCAGATGGGAACACAAGTGAGATTAGGGAATTGGGTGTAACCAACCTAATGACTTTATGCCAGTGGTCTTTGGCAAGCACCGCACTTTGAAACAACAAATTATGCTCTTTACACACATTATTTAATCAATGCTCCTAACACCTCTGTGAGCATGGGAAAGAGCATTCCTTTTGTACAGATGGGGAAACTGAGGCAAAGAGGTTAAATAACACCCCCACCCCTCAAAGAAGCAGAGAGAGGATTAGAACAGAGTTCTAGGAGAAGTCAGCTACCGGTGCTTTGATTTTTTGATTGTAATCTCCTTCCCACAACTGATGACCTCTAGGTACTGTACTCCCATTTAACAGGCAACCAGAATGCCAAATCATGGGGCACGTGGAGGGAAAGTCCTATGGAGGAGCTAAAAGAGACTAAAGCCAAACGTACAGTTGGGACATTATACCACATTTGGAGACATTTTATAGGTATCCGCAGGAAGCAGGGAATGTCATCCACGTCCTGGTGATTCTAATGGAGAAATAGTGGAAAGAATCAAAAAACCTGATGGCCTGTAAGGAACCCCAGAAGGGCCACACTGCAGAAACCAACAAGCTCAAGCATTGCAACTTTGCAGGACAGACAAGCCCACGAGGCATCATAATTGCTAATATAACAGCTTCTTGCTCTTCCATCTGCCAGTCTGGGCAGACGCATATGGGGTGGGAGGAGAGAGAGAAGATGAATTTTTCTTGGCTCGGTGCAGGGAGCGATAGCTGTGCATCTGCCATTCGTGTTAGTGAGACCTGTGGGGCTAATGCCAAAATGTATCAGGTCAGGAGAACGTACCCCTTTTTAAAAACATCTTTCCAGCTCCAAATGAGGGTAGCAATCGATTTTTACTAAACCCTCCCCTCCTCGTTTAGCACCTGTCCACCAGCCTGCTGGAGGGATCGGTTAATAATGAAGAAAGGTCAAAAGATATTAAATATGCCTGGCTGGGGTAAGTGGTGACTCGAGATAGAGAAAAGAAAAGTCCCTGAATATTTGCATGGAGTAAACGTCAAGAAAGGAGAGGAATTCTTTAGATGGGCCCCCTAGGAGCAAAGGGAAAAGGATTTAAGCTCACTATCAGGAAAAAATTCTCGATAATCAAACACCTCCCAAGGGAAAACTGTGCAAGCCCCATCATTTGAGAATGGACATGCACTACAAAGACACGGGATGGAACAATCCTGTGCCAGCCAGGAGATGGATTGGTGATCTTCCAACTCTAGCTTCTATGCAATATGCACTCCACTATATTGCCCAGCCGGAGAGCTGCTGTTAGACTGGATCGGATGCACCTGTTGAGAGGACAGCATGTGCCACATTCACGGTCCAGTCCTGTTGTGCATCAGCCCTGGGAAGCCCAGCTCCCTACCATTCCCAAATCTAGGTGTCCCACATAGGAAGGCCAATGCATGGCCACCATGCACCACAGACCCGTTAATCTTCTTATGCAAATGAGCAGAGGATAATCGGGACAGTTTCAATGAGCTCTTGACAATGTTTGGCTTTGCGAGGACCAGCGGCAAACACTGAGCGTGGAGACTAAGAGGAGGGAAGGGGCAAAGGTGAGGCGCGGCTCAGCTTCTGAGAGGAATAAGAGGAAAGTGGATTCTGCTTTCATCCAAGGCTGCTCATACAGAAATAAACCACAGACCTGAAGAGCAAGCAGATGGAAGGAGGCAGTGTTGGTAGCAGTGAACTGGGAATAGTAAATGGAGGCCTTGATCATACTTGTGAAAACCTGGCAACATCCTCATTACTAGAAGGGGAAAGGTGGCTATCAGATTCCCCAAGGCGGCTAACTGCCCTAGACCTGGCTGTGTCTAGCCATAGGACCTTTTGATAATCATTGTTTCTTGAGACAGTTTCTCTTTTAAGATGAGTCTGACCCACTAATTTTAGACTCAAACTCTCCCACTGTTCAAGTATGTTTGGACCTGGCCCATGCCATTAATCACAACATTTCAATCTGAATTTCCCCAAAGGTTGGGTGTGGTCAAATCTGGGGCTGTGGTCTCTCTTGTGGGTGTTCTTCAGAGACAAGACTTATAGAGGTCCTTTGGAGCTGCTCATTTGGGCTGTCTCCTCCCACTTCACTCTTCATCCCATAAATATTCCAGTATGGAGGAAAATTTACTACTGGTTCAGTAACATTTTCCTCAGAAACACAGTTGTCCAGTCACTGAATCCACCACATCAGCTCTCACTGAAATCAGTGATGACTGTGTGCATGAATCTGTGGGCAGAAATCATCACCAAAATCATGCAGCAAACATGATGTGACATTCTTATTGGAGACATGTGACCACAGGGAGCTGAGCTGAGGACAGAAGGAAAATGAGGATGGGAACTAAAGTGAGAAAGAGAAGATAGGATGGGAAGGAGGAAGGAGACATGAAAGTGGCAGAGAACATGAGAAAACAGAGTTGAGGAGGAAACTGAGCTAGCAGGGGAGAGGAAAAGTAGAGGAATAAATGTAACACACAGTGTGGTACTCTGGGCCTGCTGGTGATGATAAAGCCATGAATCGAGGGTGATGAACCTGATGCAATGGTGGCTATCAGAGCCAGATCTTTCAACATGGGTAGTGAAGACCCCTGCTTTAAGATCCAGAAATCAGTCCCCACAGCCAATAATCCATCCCTCAGGTCTATTCAGAAACAGCACCATCCATCTGTCACACAGAAAAACTGCCCTCTGAGAAAGCCAGTTGTAGCATCAGCAAGAGCAGAAATATCAAAGGAAAATTGGTCACCTGCTCCCATCACAAGAAATATTTTTTCTCAGTGAAAATCCAAGAGGAAAAAGTAAAAAACAGGGAAAACCTCCCACTCTCCTAAGCAGGGAAAGGGCAGCCAGGGGAGGTGATGTTTTTACACAATCTAGAAAGCAGAGTTGGGCAAGAAATCCAAATATTTTTTCCTAAAAGACTTCAAACCAAACAATTTAGTTCAAAACATTGTGTGGAAAATGTAAATGTTTCAATAAAAATAATGGAAAATGGAAGTGCTGGTTTCATTTCACATTTAAAGTTTTGTTTTGTTTTAGGTTTTTCAAAAGTCCAAAGAAAAGGAAAATTTCCATTCACAGTGAAAGAACGGTTTCCATTTCATTTTTAAAAAGGTTTTTTGGGGGAGGGTGGGTATAAAAAAACCCCATTTCCTCTTTGAAATCCAGCTGTTGGTTAAACATTTCAATGTTTGGAGGAAACTTCATTTATTTCATAGAAAAAGTTTGCTCGGCAAATTCCAAACAACTCTGCTATTGGCAGCAGCAAGGAGTAGAGGGTATTGCTCTGGACTGGGACACAGAAAACCCGAATTCTATTCCCGGCTCTGCCATTGTTCAATATGGACAGAGAACTCTTGAATTCATGACCGTCAGGCAGCCATGGGGGGATCACCCTGAAGTCCAGAACTCAGAGAGATTTGCTGAGTGTGCAACCCACCGTGTCCCAGCAGGATTTGCTGGGCGTTTGCCCCAGAAGCCGACAGCACAGAGGTGCCAAACGGAGAAGGGTCAAGCAGGAGCTAAAATGGAGCAAGAATTGCCAGAGTGGTCTGCGGCTGCTCTTTGTTCCCCGGCGCCAGTGATGCCCCCCTCATCCTGATAATCATTAACTGGAACTGTGGGGGTGATAACATAAAATCCCTCATCTGGAGGAATGATAGATGGTCCCCAGACTGAATTTGGAGCAGCTGCATCTGATCTAGTAAGTCCCCTTTCTGTCACACCCTCTTCTCCAGACCTCAGCATGCTCTGGCCCTATGAATCTCAGATGCATGCCCTGCTTTGTTGTACTCTCAGGGGCCAACGCAGCAGCCCCAAAAGGAGCCTAAAAAACTAAACAAAAACCTTCCCGTAAATCCTGTCATGCAAACAAGGCCTTTCCCACCCACCGCCACGGGGAATGAATGGAGACGGATTGAAAAACTCCACCCTCCCCTGCCCGGTGGTCTTCTTGTCTTGAGACCTTCCCCACATAAACACACCCCCACAACAATTCAGACAGGGAACATAATGTGCTAGTGTCAATTTTCCCAGCCCTCTGAGACAAGCTGGGGGAAGGAGGGGTTAAAAGGATTTCAGGATGAAAAAGGAACCATAAACAGGGAGGGTCACCCTCAGACAGCACGAAGAAGGAATGGAGAGTCAGGGAAGAGATCACAAGAACAAATCATATTTTAGTTTCCAAGTGTTCAGGCCTAGAGGCTGCTGGTGGCTTTAAAAAAAATTGCTGTAGGAGAAGATTTAGAAGAGAGGCTGGTTAGGAAGAATAGGGCAGAGCAGGGAAATGGGTTCTGATACATCAACTCACCTTTGTGGAGAATACAAATGAGGGTAATAGCCACCTGCCTCACAGGGACATTGTGAGGCTAGATTACATGCTACAAGTGCTTTGATGTTCTCAAATGAAATTTACAGCCCAAGCATAGGGAATCACAGCCCTCACATGGAAGATAAGTCAGATAAAAAACCGATGCTGCAGTAGACGTTAGCCAGAAGGTCACTATTCACGTACACAAAACATTTGTCTTGTAAAATTGAGGAGTGACTCCCTGAGAAATACCAAGTAAAGATGAAACATCACATGTCAGGGGCTCACATTTGAGGAGTACGTTGGGGAAGTGGGATTCAGTCAAGGGCACTTAAAATATTAGCCGATACCCTTTGGATTTAACCATTCACCCCTAGGAGTGATGGAAGAGGCTGTACTCAACACCTCATGAAATCCTGCAAAGGTATTACAAAGGACTATCATAATCTAGAGGCCCATGAGCCACTTATGGAGTTCATTACAGCCGGTTAAGGAAATGGCTGATTTCTCATGTTCGTAAAGTTGCAGCATTCATCCTCATCCTCTGCATTCAAAAATACAGCTCTCGCCAGCATCTGTTAACTAGCCAGTGAGCTC
The DNA here is from genome assembly GCA_007922175.1 of Pelusios castaneus. Taxonomy (NCBI): domain Eukaryota; kingdom Metazoa; phylum Chordata; order Testudines; family Pelomedusidae; genus Pelusios; species Pelusios castaneus. Next base: position 4,400,891 of record ML685805.1, on the reverse strand, counting down.
TGTTATTGTATCCCCACTCCACGCATAAGCAAGCCAGACAGCGGGGTTAAGTTATTAGGCCAACACCACACATGGTTACTTGTAGGGAGGGTCCAAAGGGGTAGCTGTGTTAGTCTATTGCAGAGAAACAAACAGAGTATGTGGCACTTTTAAAGACTAACAGATTTATTTATCGCATGAGCTTTCGTGGGAGAAAATCCCACTTCGCTTTGAAGAAGGGAGGGGTTTAGGACGAAGAAGGCCTGTCTCCAAGCCTTGTGCTCAATCCCCGAATCTAAACTCGTCTGCTTGGCTGCCCAGCATATGTCTGCCACTGCAGTTACACACTCGAGTCAGCTGACAAAGGTACGAATTTAACTGCAGCAGATGCAAGCTCTGAGTCTGTAGCACAGCAGGGAAAAGACCTCACCACTGGCTCCTCTCACAGTTCTTGCTCTAGTTACTAGAAAATTAAATTTCTGCCCCACACGGTCAGTTCCAGAACTGGAGCAACCCCACGACAGCTAAAGTTGGGGGGAGGAGAGGTTTCTACTCAGGCATGTAGCTGAGACTTGGTCTGACATGAGTAATCAACATGTGGAGGGAGGCCTCATTTCGTGGAAGACAGAAGGAGGGAAGTAAATGAATCATCAGGTTGAAAACAGAATGTTTGTGCTAAATAATACAAGTAAATAGGTCAGTAGGCTAAGAAGACAGAATGTCTGAGCCAGCTCAGATAAGCGGGAGAACACCCAGGGAACTATTTACTGTGAAGAGATAACAAGAGACAAGGGATGTAGAGATGAAGTAAAAAGGAAGTCAAATCATGGGCTGTGCATGGAAAGGGCATGCTTCACAGGAATTGGGACCTGCAAAGTAACCATTCCAAGACAAAAAGGTGTGATGCAATGGACAGTAAAAGCAATGATATGTGTAATATACAGAAGGGAGAAGGCTTCTGTGTAATTCTGGAGCTGTGATGTACCCTGCATACATCCCCCCATGCCTCAGCATCTGAATCTAATCAACTCAGCATAGCACAGCTATTTGCCAAATACAGATTCCTGAATGCCAAAGGCTGGAGTTGAACTGAGTTCTTGGGAAGCGGAGTGGAGAGAGGTCTTGAAGGGAATCCCAACAAGGCATCGACCTATATTTTTCCCCAAAAAATTATTAACGGCGAAACACAGTAATTAACATTACATACTGCAGCAGCGTTTGAAAGCCAAAAGCTTGGATCCAGCATAGTGTCAGGTTAACAAACATACCAATAATACCCTCCACACATCCCCAATGCCTTCCATCCAGAGATTGCAACGCACTGTGCAAAGGAAAGTCAGTGTCATTCATTAACCCATTTTACAGATTTACAAAACACAACTAAGGTACAAAGAGAATGGCAAAGCTGAGACCTGTCCAAACCTGTCCTCTACGCACCAGGAGGTGGGGCTGTCATCTTTGGGGTGCTGTTGCTGGACTGTATGCTGCCCTTTCTAGCAAGCTGGGTTTGATAATCTAATAGCATCTGTCCTCTTCCACCTATATTATGACCCCAATGGAGTTTAAAACAGAAACCCTTCTATAATTGCAGATCTCTCTGGCTGCAGGACCGCTAACCATTTTACAGGGTTGCCAGCCCTCCAGGATTGTCCTGGAGTCTCCAGGAATTAAAGATTAATCTTCAAGTAAAAATTACATCATGTGATGAACCCTCCAGGAATATGCCCAACCCAAAACTGGCAGCCCTAAGCATCTGTCATTTGCGGGTGTGCACTGTCTCACAGCCGCTCCAATCATCACCCAGATTAAATGTAATAACAGCAATCAATGGCTTTTACATGATTGGCAAACTCCCTCCACAATGATGCAGCAGTCCCACCTGATTTAACCCAGGGCATCAGCTGTCAGCAAAGCAGGCTATCATCCTCTCTGTGCATTAGCCAGTAGGGGGAACACAACACACTTGCACAAACGGATACGGCCCTGGATACAGAATTTAGATAGGGGTCCACACTTTACACATGGCATGTGACCTTTCCTTGACTTTCCTATGCCAAATGTTGCATTGTACATATTATTTTTTATTTTAGCAAATGAGGCAAGTATAATGGTCTAGTGTCTATCTAAGAGACATTCCACTTCTGCCCTATCACATATCGAATTAATTTGACTTTACATTGATCTTTACTATGGCAGGTAAGATTACAGTGCCGTGTTCATTGAGCAGGCCTGCTCACCAGACCTAGACCCCCTAATGCCTCGTTTAGGAGGCAGCTAAAGTAAAAATGACTTTGGAAACACCAGGCTGGCTCGTAGGAGTCATTAAACAGGGGTACATGGAGGGTAAGGAGGGAAAAGGGCTAATGAAGCTTTCAGAAAATTGCTTTTTAGGGTCTGAGATGTTCCACTCTAAGCCCACCTACCTATCACCAATTTTGTCTCATTGTCTCCGTGTACTCCCAACCCAACCGCTATCCCCGTTCCGTCTGCGGTCTCTTGTCTTGTACTTGGACTGTAGCTCCTTGGGCGACGGATCCCCTTTTTTTGTTCTGCATTTGTACAGTGTAATGTGGTCCTAGGCACTATGATGACACACACAAATAATTAAAAATAAATGACTTCCCAGGCCTACGTTTGCCTCCCTGCCCCCATGCTCCCAATGCAGAAAACTTGGGTGCACTGAAGGAAACATCCCTCCTCATCCATTTGCATCCACACATGCTGGCTGGTGCCTGAGAGTCCCTGGGCCATGCCCAGAGCACCCAAACCTCTTTATTTTCCACCTGCTGCCTGCCCAAAGTGGCTCTAAGGGTGCGTCTACACTTACAAATTAAGTCAACTTAAGGAGGCTTAAGTCGACTTAAGGAAAAGTTAAGTCAACCTAATAACACCTCGATTTAGGTCGACTTAACGCTTAAGTCAACCTTATTAGGTCGACTTAAGCCAGTGTGGACGGGGATTAGTGCCTAAATCCACCTTGTTAAGTCAACTTAATAAGGTCAAAAAAAGGCTATGTCTACACTTGAAAAGTTAAATCGACTTTATTATGTTGACTTAATAAGGTCGATTTTAGGTTGACAAAGTTGACCTTATTAAGTCGACTTAACAAAAGTCGACTTAACTTTTCAAGTATAGACATAGCCTAAGAGATTTGGTTTGGTGGGTCAATGGAACCAGTGCTCAGAGCTTCCTAGGCTGTAACCGCACCATCATCAGCCATGGGAAATTAACTGGCTCAAGAGCAGCTTTACAGCTGTAGATAGGTGGCTTGGATGGAAAAAGGGGCTCACTTCAGTAGTCAATGGCAGATTGTGAGGGTTTACTACTGGGAACAGTGCCTACTTTAAAGGTGTGAAATCAACAGCACCCATATCTGCCTCTCTCCCAAGTTCACTTCTTTTTATGGAGAACATGCAGAGTGGCATGGTGCCCATCCACAGCCAGCAGCTGTTTCACACTGAAAGTGTTATCACTGTCCCCAGCTCCTCAAGAAGTAGAGTTTTCTTTATTGAATTGTATTAAACTGTGGTCATCTGACAGCACCAAATGGAGACATTGTTCCATCGAACCCTGAAGCATTAGCATGTGAGAACAGGTCAGTCCGCAAGATAGATGCAGCGTGTACACAGAGTCCCACATCATTAACATAACAATGGGCTTTCCTCAGACCAACTCTGTTTGATCATTAAATCCATCACCAGCTTTCAGAAAGGTCATGTTCACGGAGGCTCCAAAGGGTCTGTTTAAAGATGGTGCATTTTCAGCACGATAACATCGGCCAGGAGTTAAGATTGGAATCAATGTTTCACTTTAAAAAAAAATTAAATATTCAATCTGCATCTTTCAAATATTACCAAGCCCCGCTTAGATACAACAGAGAAAGGACTGTTCCACTCAAATCTCTTGCCTTTTCTTTGACACACAACTCTAATCACACTGTACTTCTTCAAAGCCATTCCCTCTCGGTGTATTTGCTAACGACAGATAAATAATGTACTCAGACTCACCCCAGATACTAGGGTGCAGAAGCGTATTTCCCCACGTTTGCCAAAAACAACCAATTTATCTTGTAGTGTAGAGAGGAAAAGAGATGTGGCAGCTACTTCAGAGCACAGAGTGACCCATAATGTTTGATTAGCTATAACAATATTATGCTTTTGAAAAATGAAATTTACCACAAATATTTTCCCAAGGAAGTAATGTATCCTGTGCAGACTTCCTTTAATAAAATCTAGAGCAAATATGTTCTTATCTACACTTTTAAAGAGACACTGTCAACTTACAAATCTTGGGTGAAATCTGACCCTATTGAAGTCATCAGCATAACTCTCATTGACCTCCATGACGCCAGGATTTCAGTCCCATTTAAAAACTCATAATGGCATTTCTGTACCTCTCTCACTATGCCATTTTAGCGTTTTAGAATGAGATTTACAGAACAACTTCAATGTGTTTTTATTTACGAGCCGGGCTATTTGTCCCAGCCAGGTGCAATTAAACTATGAAAAACTGGCTTTGCTTTCATTTGTAGTCGATTTTGCCTCATCCCAATGTAGTAGTATGGCAACGCAATATCTGGGTTTCAAATTCTTCAAGGGACTGTTTGAATCCCTAACCCACTCTTTCCCCTCACATCCCCTCTTCCTCCCTCGAATTAAAACCAATAAGGAAATTATTTCTATAGAACTTGGTTTTGAAAAAAAAAAAACAAAAAACCACCCCCCAAAACCAAATTAAAAATATTAAATGTGGCCCCACGGCTATCCAACAGTGCCTCTTGAAGTCAGAGTTGGAGAAAGGTGAACTTAGACTGACGTTTACTAACTACTTTTAAAAATATGTTGTACCATGTTTAAATTCTCTCACAATTTGTTTAAAATAATGCCAGGTGAAGAAAATGCCCAAGAGACGTACGTCAGCCATAGTACGTCCAACCATCTATAACCTGATCGCCACCTCACTTCTATTGCTACTGTAACAAAAGAGCTTGAGACGTTGAATGCCAAGTAAGATAGCCATAGGCTTCTTCAAAATTCAAATCAGCCATTCCCATGCAACATTAAACCCATTCATCTTTATGGCTATCAGAGTCCATCTACTAATGGATCAGTCATCCTTTGTGGCCTGCAATTTACATATCCAGCCTGCAAGCTGCTATAGGGTCAGTGGATATGAACTACATGAATACATGAATTCCTAAAAAGGAAATTAACATCCATCGTAACTCAATTTAATGGGCACACGTTACACGTGGTAGTAGTGAGGGATGCCCATATCTGACTAAGACAGATGGGCAGTATATAGAACATGGGTTGAAAAACCAACAGTTAAAGACATATTGGAAAGTAAAAAACGTGATACGTGCAGGTTTCACAAAGAAAACAAAGCCAAACCATGCATGGAGTAAATCTTTGTGTGTGTGTTTTTAATAAGTCACACGACCAATTTTATTGCACATGTACTGAATACAAGACCTTGTCCTCAGCATGAAAACTGTGTATTTTTAGCATGTACTAACTAGCACGGGTCAAAATCCTGGAATGAAATCCCAACCTACTGCAGTCAAATATCATTTATTGAAATGGAGCCAAGATTTCATCTTTAGTGTAGATAAAGCAATGATTGTTTTAACATGTGTTTAGGTCTCTATAGTAGACTCTAGACACGACTCTAGAATTTATCTTGATCTGCCGACACATGCTAAAACTACCACTTGCCCTGTCTATATCAGAATTTTAACGTATTATTTCTCTCATGTTTATAACAGACCTTTTTCCCCCTATTATAGAGAGAGACCAAAGATATGTCTTCACTGCACCCAGGCTCCTATCCAGGTTTAGCCCAAACTTCCTACCATCTGCACAGAAAAACCTCTGACCCAGGTTTGGAACTGCTTTTAGACAGGGCTGCATGGCCTGACTTCGGGGTGGATTAGAACCCTAGCTTCGATTCAACCCACCCACTTTGCAATAAGGACAAAAAAAAAAAAAAGACAAAAAAAATCATTTGAGCACTGACAGTCCTCCAATGCCTTCCCACAATGCCTCTTGAAGGACAGTCAGGTTCTCCCACAATAGACACAACTGATTGGGAAAGAATCCTAGAGCATCTCAGCAAAAAGTAGGATATGCCCCCAGATACGTAGTGGAGTGCAGAAACATCACGGAGGACATGGATACACCTCTAAGCTAGTCTATCCCAGTTGCTCGGATCTGGGTGCCAGCGAAGACATACTTCAAGACTGCATCTAAAACCTTATGAACTTGGCCAGTTTCCATTTATAAGAATAAAAGAATCGAATGCGAATCATGAAAAGATAAAGATTATTCAGTGCCATTCTTTGGCCAACAGAAAAACTTGTTTCGCAGCCGGTATAAAACAACATCAACACGACTGTCCTTTACATTGCATTAGAGACCACGTTACAGTCTTAAGATACAAGTACGTTGCTTATTTTGTGACTTCCACATCGTCAGTAGAGAAACCTTCAGTAAATTTCAGCAGCAGGCTGAAGACAAAACTGCCAGTTCATAGAATTGATCTTTTGATAAAGAAACTGGCCTCTGTGGGAACATCTACATTATGATAAAAGACCCCTGGCTAGTCTGGGTCAGCTAACTTGGGCCCACAGCTGTGAATCCCGCGTGGATGTTCAGGTGTGGGATGGAAGCCAGGCTCTGGGATTCTGCAGTGGGGGAGGGCCTCAGAACCCAGGTTCCAGCCCAGGCCCGAAGGTTTATACTGCGATTTTTGTACCCACACATCCCAAGCACTGTGAGGCCAAGTCAGCTGGGTTAGACTCAGGGAGATGGATAGAGTTCCTAGAGGCCAGGTGCCTTTTATTAGACACTAGAGCTGGTAGTCCTGACCATCTCTCACCAGCAAAAATCCCTCTCTCTCAAACACACACACACTTTAGACGAATCTATTGTCAGATTCTTGATCTCAAAATAGCTGTTGTGGGGCTGTGTGCGTCTTTCAGGCCTCCTGTTGCAGACACCCTCTCTGATATTAAATTACAGCTCAGACATTTTTAGATGTCCATATATAGAGCCGAGAGCTACCCCTTCAGAGGTAACTAACCCTTCTATTATACCTAAGAGAGACAGATGACCTAAATAAGCAGCAGGAACAGTGGGTGTGCCAGGGACAGTTACTGGAGTGGATAGGAAGGAGAAGTCTATTTTAAGTTTGCTTGGGAGGTAGTTAATTGGTTCTTGCTGGAGGAAGGGGGGCTCTGGGCGAAAGCTTTGTGTAAATTGGTACCGCTTCTTTCTGAGCTGGATTCCGTGTGGCGTAAGCCATTTGCAGCAAAGACTGTAACTTCATTTGGGCTTGTACAGCATTTAGCCCAGTATGCTGGAAAGAGAAGTAAATGCCAGTGCAAATGTTAAGTCTCCCTCTTTGGAAGGAAACAAAACCAAAAACTAAAAACAAACACCAAAGAGTGGAACTGATTTTCAAAGGGAGTAAGCTCCTGAAACCCCTGATGACTTCATCTAGAGCGGTGAGGTCCGATAACATTGCTTAGGAAATAAAGGGTCTGTCTGTATAACGTATGTGACTGTTTACAAATAAACAAACAGGTAAAGAAATCAAAGAGTACACGGAAAAGAACCAGAAACGAGGCTTCATTCTAAAAGAAAGCCGATATATTAGAGTAGACTCCTGAGAGGAAGGAGGGTCTCGGAACTAAGAAAGTGGACAAGGAGAAAAGAGATCTGGGTCCACTTGACAACTCTGCCATAGCAACGCTGCAGTCTGTTGAGCAAGTCACTAACCACTGTGCCTCAGTTTCCCCATCTGTGAAGCCATGGATGTTGCTGCTTTGAGATACTTGAGGCAGAGAGACTATAGAAGTGCCAAGCATTGTTGATTTGCTTTCCTATCAGCCCAGTTCTACAGCCCGGACAGAGGCAAAAATCCCAAGATGCTGAAGGATACGGCCCCAAGGAAGCTAACACTGGACGGGTTATGCTCCTTTGAACCTCTATAGCACTTTTCCTTGTTGTTTTTCCATCCCCACTGCACTCCTGAGAGATAGGTGAGTATTTTCTCGACAGGGAAACGCAAGCAAAGAATCTAATGACAGGCCAAAAGCCACAGAGGGAGGGAGAGTCAGAGCTACAATTAGAGACCAGGAGCATCTGGTCTCTCTGCTCAGGCCACTAGGCTCAGCCCCTCTCCTTGAAAAGATCTCTCTTCAATGCTTCTTCTTCGTCCCCCTCCACGGGGCAGGAGCGAGAACAATGTAATGGGGTGAAGCCACAGCACCCTATGCAGCAGGCATGTTGCCAATTGCTGGATTATAGCGTTTTGCTTGTGAGCAAGTTGTCTACATCAGATGTCACTGTGACAAGCCCCCCTTAAAAAAATGCAGCTAAGGTGCAGGTGAAGTTACCACGGCGAATCAGAGCTTGCGACTGGGTCTCTCAATGCTGCAAAATCCCTGGCAAGTGGCATTCCTGACACCCAGTCCAGGGGTGAATTACTCCGGAACGGGTTCCTGCCACATCCAGCCGGCTCTCCAACACATGCACTTGGTTTTCTTGCTTTAACAGCATTGGTAAAGCTTCAGGCCACCAGGGATGGCTCTGCGTGGCCTTGTTCTGTGATTGGGCTAAGCCCTGGATGGTGCCCAAGATGCCATGGGGATGGGCACCATTCACTAGATGCTTGCAATGAATAATAACGCAGCATCTTCGGGATGAAGCCAGTGTTGAGCCCTAGAAGCGCATCGGCTTCGTGGGCAATGACCAAAATTCAAAAAGGAAGGCAGACCTTTGTCCTTAAAAACCACAGGCGGCTTCCCTGCATGATCACCGTGCCTGGCGCGTGCACCGTGTGATGCCAGGAAGTGGCCAGAGCTGACTGCAGGGACAAAGAGCTGGGAGCAGCTGCTGCAGACAGCACGGTCAGACTTCCTGGAGAACGCCCATGTAGAAGTCAATGCTGCTCCCAACACCCTCACACCCCCCCAAAGGCCTGCAGTGTCCCCTTCCCAGCTTTCTCAGGGAGAGGGAGAAGCAGGCTCCGGTCCCACCTGCACTAAGCACTAACGGCACGTCAGCCACAGAGCTGGACGCCCTGCTGGGTCCTGGGGCAGCACGTGGCCTTGGGACCGGGATTCCCTGCAGTTCACGTGCTGCGGTCATGCAGCCTCCAGATCCCCTCCCGCACCCTGGTCACGTTTGGCTTGTGACCCTTCGGCCTGGGCCCTCGCCCCAGGGGTGAGCGGGCTACAGCTCTGCCGGCGTGTGCTGGGCAAGGAAGTGAAGGGCAGAGATGGGAGCTCCCTGCGTTCAAGGCCTCGCTCAGACTTTTAACCCCTAATCTCGCACCCCCGGGCTGTAACTCAGCCCCGGCTCCCTCTGCGAGTCAGGGTGACGAGCCCCTCCCAGACCTACACACACCAGCCACCCACAGCCGCCCGGGGCCTTTGAATTAAATGGCCATTTCTGCACCAGAAGATGGGACAGAGAGGTTCTGGGTTTGAGGGGACACAGCAGGGGAGCGCTCCCCGGTCTCAGCCAGTCCTGCAGCCATTTCACTCTTAGCGGGAAGCCTCTCCGGGAGCTGGGAACCAAGCACCAGGAAGGGAGCCTCAGGCTCTCGGCGATGGTGGTGCAATTTCAGCCCCTCAAATAAAGCAAAACACAGACTGACCGTTCAGGGGCAGGTTTACACCTGCACCCAAGGCCACGTGCCGTGCAGGGCAACTCGCCTCACAAGCCACCAACCAGGCATGAGACAAACTAAGTTTTAGACTCTGAACTGGAAGTGTTGGAACATTCGGAAGTAAAAATATCCCTCTTTACGCAGTCTGGCAGATACGGATGGGAGGCGAAAATCTGCAAGGGAGCTGTTTAATGTGTGAAGAGAGCAGAACGCTGCATCAACAGCTATGTATATGCACTCATTTCAGGCTAAGCAGCCACTGAGTCTGTAATAATGGTTTATTGGGATGGAAGGACAATTAGCGTTTACTAGCCAGCTATTCCCATAGCTCAAGGCTGCTCACCACAGGAAAGAGGTGGGGGAAAGGGACTCTGGCATTTACCAGATAGCCCACTTCTAGGGCCCCTGGTTTGGTTCCTCTTTCAAACTCCAAGTGTCCGACTGTACCATCAACAAGAGAAGAAAGCCACTGTACTTAGTCACGTAGGCGTCACTCATCTGTTTTTAAAACAGCATGCTTGCAAACCATCAAATCGCTCCAATACAAAGAGCAGCACCTCATTCCCTATGTGTTCCAAAAACGGACAGACAGGGAGGGGCAGGGAGCCACACTTTTTCCATGGGTTCTGGGAGGAATTCCTAGCCAGCTCTTAGGGAAATGGAAAGTTGCATTTATTTAATACAGAGCAGTCTCTGCTTTTCTG
>ML685805.1:4372283-4390520 GCA_007922175.1 Pelusios castaneus | reverse complement strand
AATGGAAAGTTGCATTTATTTAATACAGAGCAGTCTCTGCTTTTCTGCACAAGATCCAATGCTGCTCCTTGGAGAAATAAAAATCACAACCTGGTAAAATGATGGGTTCAGACTGACCTCAAGGCTTTAAAGAAAACTCGTCCATTAACTAGCAGGTGATAGCCTCCAGGAGCGGGTAGAACAGGGATATCAGCAGGCATGATATTGCATTATTCACCCTCTGCAGGGTGAAACATGGCTAGATCTCTGGTGACAGCTGCTCTAGAAATGCCTGGGGAGAGAGAAATGACAGAGGGAGCCTCTCTAGGTCGTCTCCGCTATTCAGATTCCAATGATAACAAATGCAAGAACAGAATGCCATTCCGGCCCTCACTCAACCACTTTAGGAAGAGGGAAGCTGGATTCTCCAGACACCACTGGCAAATAATCCAAAAACCCTCAAACAACGGAGACAATACAAGGAGAAGGGCAGCAGGGCACTCTGAAAACACCACGTCCCGGTTCTCATTTATCTCCACCAGAATGTGGAATTTCCCCCTCTGGTAGGGTCAGATCCTGAGAGGTGCTGAACTTCTGGTTCTCCCGTTAACTTCAGGGGAAGGTATAGGTGCCCACCTCCCCCACATTCATCACCCTGCCATTGCCACTGGAAGGAAAGGGCGGATGCAACTTACCACAGTGAGAGATACTCGGTGAAGAGCAAACTGAGATGGACCCTCAGGGAACACAGGGTGTAAAATACTCCAGTCCGAGTGGCTCCGTAAGGTGACCAGATGTCCTGATTTTACAGGGACAGCCCTGATATTTGGGGCTGTGTCTTATACAGGTGCTTATTACCCCCCACCCAATTTTTCACACTTGCTACCTGATCATCTGGTCCTCCACAGCAGATGAGCATCATTAAAAGTCAGATTTAGGTTTGCCTTATATTACTCAGTCTGTTTAAAGCTGCAAAGAAGATTCCTATATAGCTTCACTGAAAGCCTCAATCAGGTGAATAATTAAAAGGATGAAGCGTAACAATAATCCTTGAACGCCAAGCTACCTCCATCCAGGCAGAGCTCTCCACGACGTCATTTGGCCTTAGAATTAGGAAAAGGGAACGCACTTTGTATGTCGTGGCTATCCATTTTGTCATTAACACAAGCTTATTAGCCCATAAACTCACTGTTGCTTGCAAGAGAGGAGTATTTTGTTTTTCAGGAGGCCAAGAAGTTAATTAGTTTTCCCAGCTTTATTACTCCATGCGGTCAAATAACGGGACGAAGTTGCTAGCCAACTGGAACCAAGCGAGGCCCCGAGAATTCTCACTGCACCTTTCATGACTTTTACCATGCCCATAAATCAGCAGCCAGCAAATGACTTTCTGCTTCAGCTCTTCTCGGCCTCCAACAGCGATCCTAAATTGTTGCATGGTGCCAGAGCTCAACCCCCGGGGTCCCTGCAGGATAAGGACAGCTTGGTTCAAATACACATGCCAATTTTGGGGGAGGCAAGTGTAAACACACTCCCCCATGGGGAGTTATCCTTGATGGCTGTCACCTCTGGAGAGATTATGTAGCCTGACAACCATGGCTAGAACAAGAACCCATAAATATGAGCTTATGGCAAAGCTCAGTGTCTCGGTCTCTGCCCTGACATGTGGCCCATATCAGATCTGTGTGTACACACAACCCACTGTCCTTATGGGGAAAAGATGTGGTTTGTTCTGGTGTCCTGGGCCATATCCCCCTCTTCTGTGAAGGGTGGGAAGGAGTGGATGTCCACCTAACACAGTCCTCTGTAGATGCTGTGGAAGGCTGCCTAGGAAAGTAAGCTAAGGGCTCCCACCCAACTGAGCTACACACAGGTAGCAAGTCAGGGACCTCTGAAGTGCGCCTAGTGGGGAGTTTACTGAGTCCTCTTTCCACAAGTTCTTGTGGGACAAGAGACTGTCTCGAACACACGTGATGTTAGCAAATCCTCTGAAGGTCCCTGTGGTGACAACGTGGGGTAGGGATTTTGTTAAAGGGCTACTCAGGGAAATAAAAATAAGTCCCCTCACAGAGCTGCAGGCTGGGAATTTGTTTCATTCAACTGCATCACAAGACTGGGGAGAAAACTCCCACTGATAAACAGGGATGGAGGGGTAGAGTGTGGCCCTATCCCATAATACTCTAGGTAACCCAGACAACCCTCTCATGGCCATTTTACTACAGGGGAGTTCTCGGGCAGACAAGAAGGGTAAGATTCATGTTCTGGATCACGCTGACAGACAGAAGGGCCGTTACGCACACACCCCACCCCTGGGGCAATGCAGCCCCAAAATAATTGTCCAAAACAGCAAGCAGGAGACAGAAAAGGGCAAAGCAAACGACTGGCTTTTTCAAACATTCCTTAAGCCATGAATTTAGAGCTCAAGCTGGACCAGCGCCCTCTGCGTATCAACCAAACGGGGACAGCAAAGGCTGCGTCAGTCCAGCCCCCCACACCTTGCTCTGGAGCGAACACTTCCCAAGGCCAGGTCCTCTGAGTGGACCGTTCAATTTAAAAGTAAATAAATAAAAGGTCCAAAATTTAAGCACCATTTTTGGAGGAACCCCAAAAACCATGTGCGAGCTTCTCCTGCTGATTCTGAAATACCCCAACACAGACACAGCTCCCAGTGCTGGGGCGACTGGTACATGGACAAAGAAGTCAAACAACGTCACGTTTTGTCTCCACTGTCAGAAATATAGAAGGAGAGTCGCTGGGGCCGGGGGAACATGCACCAGCACTGTAGGAAAGGAAAGAGGAAGATCCACGGGAGGAAGAAATGTCAACAGACAATAGAGCCTCTCCATACGTGCCAGCTAGCCACATGTGTGTCTGGATTCCCAAAGCATTCCACCATCCTTCCCAAAGGAATCTCCCAGCAAGGAGGTCTGCTGTTGCCTCTAGCATTTGCTAACTGATTGCACTCAAAGAAATCAGGAGAAACCAGGCCAGAGCCAAGTTAGCGCCCCTATCTCAAACTCCACTGCCACCTGGAGAGAACTACGTTAGGCCAGCCAGCACTCTGTCTAAAACATGGTTAAACACCACACAGATTTCTACCCTTTCCTAAAAGTTGTGATATGAATCCAGTCTATAGATTGCTTGGGCTCTTGCAAAGCAGTCAAGGAAAAAAAAAGTAATCCTATCAATTGTTCCTGCTCCACTGCTGGCCTGAATGAAAGCTCCTGGGAAAGGCTGGCAGGAAACCAGCGCGACTAAAGCATTCAGCATCCAGTATTTTGGCGGTAGAGCATACAAGGCGTTTCTTTGAGGGATCAGTCCTCGGAAGGTGCCCAGCACTCGGGTGCCAATCCAGTTAAGTGTATTTAAGCACGTGCCCAACTTCAAATAGGTGAATAGCCCCATAAAAATACATCGGCATGTGCTTAAGTGCTTTGCAGAATAAGGATCCGTCATCCGTGCATTCAGGACCTTGCAGGACTAAGTTCTTGCGCTGTATTGTATGATGTTTTCCATTCTTCGCCTCAGTTGAGTTGGTTGTCTCTGTCTCGGAAGCAAGCAGTCTGTCTGTCAATCCTCAGGACATCCCCAGCAAGCCAGCCCATTGCAATCAGATGGCAGAACCTAGTTTGCTGCAGAGGCCAGGATCTCTGCTAGCCTTAGAGCATGTCTACACCAAGTTGACTTAAGCTAAGTCGACACAGCGCCATCACACTGTCTGTTTTGCGTGTCCCACACTATCCATCACACCTTGTGCTGGCAAAGCACGTCTACAGGAACAACGCTTTCATCAACATAGTGAGCAATGCACCACGAGTAGCTATCCCATTGCAACTGTCGCACAGTGTCTTGGGAAGGGGTTGCAAAGTTCAAAGCACAGGAGAAAAGCAGGGAGGGTGGAATATCATTCTGAGACCATAACAAGAGGAACATTTGCAGAGGATCTCATGCAGCTACCTGTAATAGCTGCAAGTCTGCGGCTCTGCCCAAGAGTGACTGCTCTGGGTAGCAGATGAGGAAATGGTGGGCAGCATTGTGAACAGCTCCTGGAGGCAATCAAATCGATCTCAGCAACGCGGTATCTACATCTCACCTCTCTACGGCTTCTCGTGGGGTCTGAGTTACTAAGTCGATATGGCAGGTGAGTCGCCGGGGGAGGAAATGGAATATTGCAGTGTTGATACCAGGGGCATGCACAGGAATTTAAATTCCAGAACTTTTGCAGAGGCAGATTGTGCCCCCACTGCAGTCCGGGGGACAGAGGACCTCTGTGCTCACCCCCATGATTCCTGGGGGGCCTTGCTCCTCACTTGTGCATGCCGCTGGTAGACACTGCCATGATAACGTCAACGTAAAGCAGCTTAGACCCTTGGCTTTTCCTCTGACTGCCTAAATTATTTCCTCCCCTCCGATTGTCACCTGCTCCAAAGGAGAGGCTACACACAGTATGTCAGCTATCAGAGATGGTGAGGAATGGTTTCTACAGGGAAGATTGAGTGAGCACGGTGAACGTCAGTTTCACCCATCATTACCCTGGACAACAGCTGAGTAAGGTCGCCCAACACAGCTTTTCCCAAGCAACAAGGGGAGGGGGAAATCTCACTAACAGCGGGGGTTCATTTTGGTGTTTGGGAGGGAAGAGGGAATTAAAAGATGGAGTGATACTCCTTCCCCTGATGGTTCCCCGACCCCAAGAAGGTCCCCAGGGAGGGTATGCACACACTGGTTTTAAACAGATCCCATAGCAACCTGCCAGGGCTCTTTGTTTTTTAAATGAAAGATGAACTCTCATTGGGGACCCTCTCAGAAACAAAGTGTGCGATCTGCATGGTGTCAGGTAGTCGCCCAGACAAGCGTAGCTATTATTTAAGAGGGGATCAGCCCTAGGGCAGCTGACAAGGGGAGCTGTGACTGAGAGATGCTACAGGGGCCGTCCTGCCACGGAAGATCCCTCCTGCATAATGACCTTGCTAAGAAAGCAGCTGAAAAGGACGTCAGCTCAAATAGACTGTATACAGCACTCGACCTACCCAAGGTAAGTGCTTTACAGACAGCACATAGGAGGATGGCTCAGCGACCACCACCATGCAGCTACCTCTGGGGTTGGACACGACACACATGGTACACTAGTGTCACGAGCTGGGCTTGTCAAAGAGGTCTAAAGGAGTTAGTGAGCTGCTAGTAAACTCCCAGCAAGCTGTGTGCCAAAATCCCTTGGGGCCTTTGAAAAACCAAGCCCCACACAACACGGGACGTGAGGTCCAATTTCTCCAATTAAAACGACAGAAATTGCATTCTAGCAAAAATGCCATTGGAATTGACATGAACGCAGATGTTCCACCTGTCCTCCCAGCAAGGTGCCTCCATCCATAGACTATGCTCAATGGTTGATTCAGAGGCACAGCACCACCTACCTGCCTAGGAGGTCTGCACACTTCTGAGCTCACAAGATCTGGCATCATCAGGTCCTGAAGAGTTTGCAGATGAGGGTTTTCAGCCACTAAGCTAGACGGTGTGAGGAGCTGGAGGCAGGTAGATCATAGCCTCAGCTGGGCATTTCCTGGATTTTATTATCCTACGTCACGCTCAGAGCTGAATTCATTCTCTAAACATACACTTGTGGGTTTGCACCAACCGCTCTACAGAAACACAGTGTGACCGTCATACGTAAGGAACGCGCTCTCGCCTACCAGCCCTCTTGGAAGGTAATTTGGAAGCCTTTAAAATGGGAGAAGCAAAAGTGATGATGGTAGAACAGGAACTTCCACATTGTTTTGACTCTCCATCCAGCTGGCACCGTTCCTATAGAGACAGGACCGCAATCACAACAGCGCGCTGAGGAGCGAGACTAAGCACACAGGCAATTTGCATAGCAGTATTCGGCCAGGCTGTACCTAGGACTAAGGGAAAAAAATAAAACAAAACAAACCCCGCACACAACTTTAAACATTCCTATTGCTTTAATGGGTTTTCACATGCAGGACAAGATGTTCCGAACAACGCATTAGCAAGAACGTGCGTGCATCGAAAAATAAAGGGGAAGAAACCATTCAGCATATCAAACTGAAATGGAAGAGCGAGTATGCTGCTGGAAATCAACAGTGCCAACACTGAGGTAAAACCAGCTGAGTGCGATCTGACTTCCATCACATCTGGTTTCCCAGGCATTTCAGAGTTGGCAAGGGGGGGGCAGAAAGAGACTTTTGTAATGAAACCGTCTGAAGCTTTTACAAATCCAGGAGACATCCAGCTGAGAAACTTGCCTGAGCCGTTGAAGACTGGACTCATCCTTTTAGCATTTTTTCCTGCGTATTGAGTATATTTATTACCATATCCTAACAAACTTAGGGCCAAATCAACCAGGAAGTCCCTGAACAGGTAGTCTCCGCACAGGCAAAACTCCCATTGGAGTCAGTGCAAAGATGGCAAGCAGCCCATAAGCTGTTTTATGATCTGCAGATATCCCTATGGACAGCCTGTCGGGTAATCCCATCAACGGGCCAGCCCGGAAATAAAGCTTTTGGTTCTGGAATCATTGACAGGTGTGGGGAGGTGAGTGGAAGGGGGTAGGCAGAGAGAGATTGCAGGATTCTTAATTCAGATCAAGGTGGAGGAAGCAGAATACAGAAACACTCTCTCTAGACAGAAGAGGGGAACTGATTAGTTGTTGTATCCAGCAGCCCTTCCGCCATCTGCACTGCTCAGCTGCCTTTAGCCAATAAGATCAGCCTCGAAGTTTGTCACCCGGGATTCTCCCCTTAAAATCCAGAAGTGACTCAGAGCAATTAGTAAAGAAAGAGAGCGCAAGGGAGTGGGCGCACAAGGGTAAATATCGCTATTGTGGTCAGAAGCATCCACTCTTCTATGCCCATCTGGACCCAGTCCCGGTTCAGGACGGTGGCTTCTATTCCCAGCAAGCTTTGCACTCACGGCTAACAATAACCGACAGAAGATCCCAACACAATTCCCGCTGGGAAGGTAGCAGAAGAGACGGAAATGGAACGGCCAGTAGAGAGGGGAATTCCAGCAGCTGAGCTACATGGGATGGGGAAGGGGGTGCCCTAGCAGAAGACGAGGGGGGGAGGAAGGGATGGGACAGGCTTATTAATAATTATTTGTGTTGTTGATGTGGTATCGGAAGTCACAGAAACAACATTCGAGGACCACAGCATCAGACATCCTGGCCTGCTACTGATTTAGTGCTTGAGGATGTCAGAGATGGGGATGGAGGGAATATCTTCCCTCCCCAGGGTAGCTGTTACTCTTGTTGTTTGCACGGCGAGTGGTAAGAAGATACTAATCAGCAGCTGAGCCAAGGCACAGTGAGAGCCAACCAACAGCAAGCACTGAAATACTGAAGAGAAAACACCGTAATATTTGTTCTAGTATACGCAGCTCTGCCTCCAGCAATCCACTGGAGCAAAAGGCAGCATGTTAGGCCAGATTTTCAAAGCAATAAATTAATAAAATAATTAATTATAATTAAATAATTAATAAATAATCATTAATAAAATAAATTTGCAAAGACAGATTTCTTTAGCTGCCTAAATCACGCGTGCATATAACCAAAGAACAAACGCCAGCCAGCTATTGCATGAGTTACCTATGAGATACAAGCTAGTCCAGGTGCCAGCCGAGGACTTCAGGGACCTGGATTCAGTTCCCTACTCCAGCACAGATCTCATGGGTGATCTCAATCACATCTCTTGCTCTCTCTGGGTCTCAGTTCCTCATCTGTACAATGGGGATAATAGCTTGTCCTGCCCTGCTGGTTGTGAGGTCCTCATATGAGGACCGGAGGAATACTTGAACAGCAATTTGAATGCTGTATGTAGATCTGGTCAGCCCATCTCAAAAAGATATATTAGAATTGGAAAAGGTACAGAGAAGGACCACAAAAAACGACTAAGGAGATGGAACAGCTTCCCTGTGAAGAGACAGGAATGAGACTGGACTGTTGAGCCCGGAAAACAGATGACTAAAGGGGAACAAACGATAGACACCTACAAAGTCATGAATAGTGTAAAGAAAGTGAAAAAGGAAATGTTATTTACCCCTTCGCGTTACACAAGAACCAGGGGTCACCTGATGAATTTAATAGAACACAGGTTTAAATAACCCACAGGAATTCATTGTCAAGGGATGCTGTAAAGGGCCAAAACTACAAAAAGGCTCAAAATACTCTCAGGAAGTTAATGGCGGCTCAGTCCACCAATGGCTATTAAGATGGCCAGGGATGCAACCCCAAGTTCTGCCCGCCAGATGCTGGGACTGGCCAACAGGAGATGGATCACTTGATGATTGCCTGTTCTGTTCGTCCCTTCTGAGCCAGCTGGCATTGGCCAGTGTCAGATAACTGGGTACTGGCCCACTGGTTTGACCCACTATGTCCTTCTTATACGGACAGATGGTCTTCTAAAGGCAAACACCTGCTGTGAGCACGCACAGCTTCGAAAACCTGACTCATGAGGCATTTAAGATTAGACAACGTATCTGCCTTCCCAACACCTGGTAGCGTTTCCCCATCTCTTGGGCGCCTACCCACTCCTCCTTGATGACCACAGTCTGGAGCCCGCAAGGCAGACGAAAGAGGGTCAAAGCTGGGGACTAGAACTCTACCAGCTGCACTACCTTGAGCAAGTCTCTGTGCCTCAGTTTCCCTTCTTTCATACTGGGATGTTGATCAAGACCCACCTCCCAGGGGTGCTGTAAGGCTTAATGTTTGCAAAGCACTTCGAGGCAGGCACCACAGAATCATTATTATAAGCAGAGGGGTCCAAATAGCACACGAGAAACTTCCCATCCTTCAAGAACACCACCACAACCAACACCCCCCACCCATTCTCCTGACACATACTCTTCAAAAACACGCGCAGGGCACACACCGTGTTCTTCTTCCCCCCATTCCTGTTGCTGCGTGTAAGAGCCATATAAAGGAGAGGGAAAACAAGCCATTTTACAGGGCAAATGGAAAAACTGATCGTACACTAAGCACCTCAAATTAAACTAGCTCAATGGTTTTTCTGAACTTTTCCAGGGACTTTTTCCAACTCGAAGCCCAAAATGGACGAGTCAAAAGGTTAACGCTGCATGACAAAGGTCAGCACAGTTTGGGGAGGGAGGAGAAAGGGAGGCAGGATGGTCTCCGACAGCGGCTGGCCGCACCCCCAACGCCACTTGAGAAATGTAAAGTGACAGCGGTTGCTGGAAGAAAGAAGATTGAGAGCCGTACTTAAGCCCTGAGTCTTTGTGGCTTACAATAGACGCTCCCTTGACTCGTTAATCGTGTGTTCCACGGACAGCGTGCCTCAAAGAGCCGCTGATGACACATGCCCAGCTGTCGTCCTTGCCCCCTCCTCGAGGTAATGGGGCAGAGGCAGGTGCTCGCTTAGCGCCCTCTGCTCGAGACTAATATATTCTGCATCCTTGTCTTCTCCCTTTCATTTCCTCCGTCAGGCCACCCTGACAACTGTCAGACTAGACTTCAGGGGACAGGACAGATGCAGAGCCCCCTCTGTGGAGTATCAAATGAGCTCTCCTGGCTTTTAAGTTTCTTTCCTCTCTTGGTTGGGAGGGAGGAGAAAGTTCCCACAAATGTGCCTAATTCAATGAGCTAGCTAGACAGAAAGCTAGGACCCACTTTTAGGGCGAGAACCACAAACTCTCAACATCAGTGGGTGTCAGACCATTGACCTCAACAGGATTTGGAGCAGATACTGAGTCCACATTTATTAAAAAAAAAAAAGTTAGCCCCCCATGATTGTTTCTTAATTTAGATCAGATCCCACAAAGTCCCGCTCGAGGACGTGCTGCATTTAATAGGGACAGTTGTTATGAGGAGGATTGGCCAAAAGATGTTTTAGCGTTAAAAGGGCAGCAACCATTTGAGATCTAGCCAAAGTTTTAAAGGGGTTAAAAGTCGTTTTAGATAGTCTGCATCATCTCCTTGAGTTGGGTTGATCACCACAGTTTTCTTCTTCCCCCCATTCCTGTTGCTGTGTGTAAGACCCATATAAAGGAAGGGGAAAACAAGCCATTTTACAGGGCAAATGGAAAAACTGACCATACACTAAGAATTGTCATACCTCAAATTAGACTAGCTCCATGGTTTTTCTGGGTACAGACAGTAAATGTTTCCTGAAACAAAAGTAGGGGGGAATCATTCAAACTGAAGGGTGATTTTTTAACTCAACAGTGTCCATATAAACACCCTGGAGTCTCGTTTTTAGCATGGGGAATAGATAGTCTTGGCTGTGTTGAAGGCTACACTCAGAAAAGGGTCACTGTTAAAATTAAAAATTTACTTAAGCGAGGAGTTATTTTTATCACCAGCTTTGATCAGCGAGCCCAATTCTGCCAAGAACTTTGCACCACCAGTCATTCAGGATCCAGGCCTAGAGCTGCAAGAATTTAAAAATCCCATCGACTTTCCATTTCCTGTGCTGTCGGGTTTTTGCATTGCCCTCCTCAAAGCTAGCCCCGGCACTTTCACTTTCTGGCTGTGGTCATTTCCTCATGCACTCGCCCCAGGCTAGTGTTTGTGTCTATCTGATACCATCAACCCCACACAGAGGTGCCATGGAAGAATCCACACTTTCTGAGACAACGACACCAAAAATGCAGCCTGGACTCTCAGGTAGATGAGCCAAGGTGATGGACTAGCAAGGGCTTTGGTGATCAAGGTGTGGGTTGGAGGAGATGGGGACTTAGGCGTGGGAACCAACCACAGGAACTGAACGCTGGCGGCTGGGACAAAGTGGCCTCTGCTCCAAATGACTCCTCTTCTGGAACTTGACCAACGAGCTGCTGAGAAACTCATGCCCTCCCCATCTCTAGGGGAACTGCACAGCTGTGGGCCCATTGTGACAATAAACACTGCCCATGTCTAGAATGCACTCTCAGCAGAGGATTTCGAAGCACTTTACCAGAGTGATTAATTTCACTCATCCGTGAAATGGGGATAACTGGGACACAGAGAAGTTAAGAAATTTGCCCAAAAAACAAGTCAGTGGCAAAGTTGCAGATAGAATCAAGGGCTCCTGATTCACAATCTTCTGATTTAACCACCAGGCAACTCTGCCTCCACATGGGAACTGGGAAACATCCTTTTATGTCTATGTTAGAGACAGAATTAACCCAGGGGGTTATTTACACAAGGCAAAAGCCAATGGCTACATTCACCTTCACACTGTCAAGACCTGCCCCGCCAAAGCTCTCCCTCTGTCCCACCCCCCCACATAATCCATCTCCATGGCTAGCAAGAAAGCAGTCTTCTTCAGGTGAAAAGCAAAGGAGAGGGGGGGAAAAAATCAAGAGATCCGAGAGAGGGAAAGATGAGCCCTCGCTCTGCTCAGTGTTAGGATTTTAAATGGAAACGAATGCATGAAGCACTCAGACATGGCCTGAGCCTTGTGGGAGGTGGCAGATCCGGAGCTAAAGTGCATGTATGGTGGGGAGTGTTTAAGAGCACAATAAATAAAGGTACGAATCCATATAAAAGTAGCCAATGTGTTACTACTGGCTAATGGCCTCGCTTCAAAATGAAAATGAATCTCAGGTGCAGTCTGGGGACCAGGTGCTGCAGCTCTGTGAATCGGTCTGTTTGCTCAGCCCCACTGAAGTCCAGGAGAGTTTTGCCCTTGATGTCAATAGGCCCAGGTCAGGATTTCACCCCAGGAGTGGTGTATTACAACCTCACGGAAGAGCAGTCAGTTCTGAATACTCCTGTTCTCCAGCCCTTATTCACTATACTTGTTTAAAAGAGAAAGCATCCAACTCTCATCTCGACCTCAGGATTTCCAGCCTGGCAGCCCAGGGTGCAATTCACAACTCTGCAGGGGACGGCCGTGACCAGTAACACGGACTGGAGTCAGTCGAACATTTTTCCATCCCCTCCAGAAATTGTTTTTTCATTAAACAGAAATTTTGCTAAAAATTTCTGTTTTCATATTTGGGTTTTTGGCAACACATTTTGTGCTTTTAAACTGAGAAATGTCCACGGAACCCCCAAAATGTAAGAGACCTTTTTTAATCATTAAAAATGGAACTTGTAATGAAAAATTCTTGGGGCAGGGAGGGCAATCTTCTACCAACCAGCTCTTGCTGCTACTTTTATTCTCCCAGTCATTCCAGATCCTGAAAGACGGCTTACCCGTTCTCAAGTGCTTTCACTTCCATTCTGCATGGCTTTCACCTACTCTCCTCGGCAGCTGTTCTCCACAGGAGGGTCTGGAGAGACCGGCATGCTAAGGCAGTGATACTCTGAGCCAAGTATCAGAGCACTAAGAGCACATCTGAGAAAAGAATTCCTCCCTTACTTTAATGCACACAAAATACTTGGGCACCTCTTTCACCCTCCAGGCAAACACACAGACAGAATTGGTTCAGCACTGCACAACAGAGCTGTGGGTTTCAAGGGGTGTTCTCTGCAGCAGAAATCCCTTACATTGACCTCATGTTTCATGCAGAGTCCAGTTGGAATGAAACCAACCACCCACCCCTCTCTCGATGCTGTGAATTTCTGGATGCAGGGAATGCGTTTCATGACGAACAGCATCTCTCACTATTCACTGCTCAGCTAATGGGTTTTCTGTCTTACTGATATAATGCTGAAGGAAGACGTCTGCTTTTTGCTTTTGCCCACAGGCAACAAAGGCTGTATTGATTTACTCAGGACTGGTTTTTCGTAGGTTGCACTCTCTTTCATAATCAAGCCTTAATCAGGGCTTAAATTTCAGCCGCACGTGGCTAATTATTGGAGATTTTGCTTTACAGTCTGTTTCCCGTGTCATTAGGAAAATGTACCGTAAGTCCGACGACCATCAAGGCATTTTTAAAAAATGGACGCTCCTGCTGTTCAGTCACCCACATGGAAACTGTTCGTTCCTCTCTGAGCCCAAGTCAGTTACAAGTCAAAAACCGCATCCTGTAAGGATTCAATGACTTAGGAGAGAGACGGTCAAGGAGACTGTAGGATCTACCACAAAATAAAGCAAAATTTTGAAACAGGGAAAAATTCAGAAAGGTTGAAAGTAACAGTCGAGCACAGCCCATGAGTGATTTCTGTCGGGCCTTCTGAATGGGAGCAATCCACGTTAATACACACAATTCTATCACAACATGTGACAGAGTTTGAAATATGACTGAGCATTTCAATAATCTAGTTACCACGCCTCCAACCACCAGCTGGCTACGGTGCAGCTGACAAACGCTACTCAGCCTAGATTTATGGATTAATAATAGATCATGGCTTAGTGGGTTATAAATGGACACTCGTCAGGGCTAACAGTCAGTTTATTTACTGAATGATAACAGGACACTTCTATAGCGCGAAGGGCATCCCTCGGAGGAGACAGCACCACAGCCTTCGCTTTTGTAGTTTATTCACATTCAGCAACAGGGTTATTGCCTCATAAAGCAGTGAAGAAATCTCATCAGAACTTTACTACTGCCAGAACGATGCCCGAGTGAGGGCTCACGTGTACAAGTGAACGTCGCACACACACAAGTATCGCATGAAGGGCCATAGTTCACTGTTTCATTTACACAGTGCTTCAGTTTAGAACCAAAGTCATGGAGGTAACCCTAGAAAACTCCCGGTTCTATTGACTTAGCAGTTCATGGGGATAGATGGAAGGAATGCCACCTCGTAAGCCTGCCAGAGATGTCATCTGAAACTGTAATCCATGCTCCACACTGGGAATCTGGAGTGTGGATTATATTTTGAGATGAGATAACCAGTATCCATGTCAGCGGAGTTACACCAGTTTACACCAGCGGAGGACTCAGTCCCTACACATTTAATTGGTAGGATGAAGGATTTCTCCGTGGAAACAGACACACATGATTTTTCCATAAACGGAAGTAGCTCCATTGAAGTCAAGTTACCAGTTGAGGATCTAGCCCAAAGAACACAGCAGTCATTATGAAGGTCCTGGGTTGATTGGACAGCCTTGGAAAGCAAGGTCCCTAGCCACAGAGCAGGTCCAAACCAACTGGTAGCAATTCAACCCGACACACAAGCACACACCCAGCCTCAGATCTGACCAGGGGAGGTTACCTAGAGATGGGATGGGATGGGATGGTGGCCTCCAGAGCTATTCAAACCCTCAGCTGCACGGCCTAGGTGACTGGGGGGGATGGGGGGGGGAATAAATGTAGTGATGGTGTCTGTGATGCGGACACCAGCATGCTGGGATCTGGACTGAGGCCAAACTCATTTCACAGGGGCCATATGTTAAAGCCCGAGTTTGACAACGCACACTGCACAGAGGGGAAAGTCTACTGTACAAAGGAGAGCGAGCAGGTGTTAAAAGCGTTTCTTACTAAAAGCAGGGTGATCAAATAGGGGAATTGGTCACATACCTGATCAAACAGAGCTTTCCAGTGCTGGTAGATGAGAGGAAATGCATAAGGGAGGAAAAAAGGAAAAAAGGTGTAAGAGCAATTATATTAGAATGCAAATCACTCCGGAAATGTACTTTAAGAGACAAATAACTGAATGATCTGAGCCAGGAATTTCTGGCATTTAGTCCTGGCGCACACAGTAACTCGCCGTGCGATGTTGGGCAAGTCAAACCCTCTCTGTGCCTCATGAATCCATCTGGAAAATGGGGATAATAAAGTTAGCTATCTCGGGGGCTGGGAGGCGGAAGAGGGGGGGCATCTGAGGCTTATTGCTTCTGCAGTGGGGTGTCAATTGCCAAGTATTTCCCCGACTGCCCTTGTGACACCATCTCTGCAGTTAAAAGAACTGCGCAGGAGCGAGCTGAGAATCCCCACCCTACATATAAGAGTCAGGTGTGTGTTTCGCCCTCACACAGCTCGCTGTAGCTTTCAGGTGCAAGCCCATCAGCGGCGACGTTTCACATTTTGCATCACCTCAGATCTCAAGCTCTGACTTCTGCATCCTCTCCATCAGGCTCACCTTCCATTTGAGCAGAAGAACTCAAAGCAAGAGGCAGCTCCCCAGTGAGATTGTCCAATTTGACATAACAGCGCCCCAGTGTCTCTTTCGTTTGGGGTGTGGGGAGAAGGAAAAAGTTGCTATGTTGCAATGAGAGAGGGATGTGGTACTCGGGTTACTGTTCCAGGATCCCACTAACAGCTATTCCCAGGGCAGTGTTTTAAAGCCCACTCAGATTTATCCTCCCCCAGCGGGGTAGCCCTGCACTACACCCCTGTTCTGCGTCTCCCTCGCTAACCTACGAAAACAAGAAAAACGCATCTCTTTCAGGTAGAACCGAGCTCTGATTAAAGTCTTAACTACTGAGTAAGGAAAATTTCCCTCCAATCCATTTTTGAACTTTCCCTACCGAGTGGAGAGACTGTGGTTCATCTGTGAATTCACTGAATTCTCATCGAATTAGTTAAACTGTCATTTGAGTGGATATTTGTGTATAAATTCCCATTTGTCCCTGTAAATCTACTCAGTACTTTAATGTAGTTGAAATCCTGGTGACTCCCAGCGTAATGACAATACAGCAGGCCCATTCCTTTGGAGGCAAGACTGTACAGAAGAACCAAACTCCTGCCCTTCCAGCCCCCACCTTTTTTTTAAAAAAAAAAGCTATGTATAAGAATCGACTGTGTCAGTTCTTGGCAGACAAGCCAGGGAGCTTATCACAAGTTTCCAATTAAAAACCAGACAAAGCGAGAGAAAATCAAACCCCAGTTTGGCTTGGCTATGCTCCTAACACAAGCATTTGAATGTTCAGAAGGTATCCTGCAGCCTGTTGGTCCCAAGTTGAAGTTCATTGAGCAATTGTACAGAATGGGGCGAACAGGACTTTCCCAACATCTTCTGTAATGCTTTATTTACAGATTGCGCACCAAAGAGTCCCTGGCTCTTCTGCCCCAACAAAAGAACAGGGCTTTCAGGTTGGTGTGTGTTGGCTCCATTTTACTGATGGGGAAACTGAGGCACAGGACGTCTAGAAGTCTGATCCAACTCCTGTTGAAATCAACGGCAGGATCTCAGAGCCATGTGGACAGGAGCCGGAGCAGGCCATACCTGACTTGCCCAAGGTCACACAGCAATTCAGTGGCAGCACAATTCGAATCCACATC
Source organism: Pelusios castaneus (assembly GCA_007922175.1). NCBI lineage: Eukaryota > Metazoa > Chordata > Testudines > Pelomedusidae > Pelusios > Pelusios castaneus. The sequence goes on along the minus strand of ML685805.1, from coordinate 4,374,476 downwards.
TCACCTAGATCCCCCGCCACAGGCTTTTCCCGTGAGACCATTCCACTCCCATTTCTGGAGTCCACGCCAGCCTGCTCAGTAGTTACAACAGCTGTTGGCTTTTAAGGGATGGTGAAACTTCAGTGCACATTGCAGATCCATGACTGGACTCTACAGCTGGCTGGAGATTAGCAGAAATCTTCCATGGCAGAAAGGAAATCAGAAGTCTTTCTTAAAGACCAGTGAAGCAGCTACAGTACTCACCAGAGGGACCCCAAAAACAGGTTTCCAGATAAATAAGTGCTGGGGGACTTGGGGCCCTAATTATATTTGCTCCATCCAGACTCATGTAATATTATACACAGGAATTGGCCACTGATTGCATATAGTGCTAAAAACCAGAAAAACTCACTTCCTTCAGGTAACAATACCTGGTTTATTATCCTCTGGGAGAGAAATCCAGAACAAAATATCTACATGCTTCCAGAAAGATGGACCCATGGGAGATGGGATGTAAAACATTCAGGATTTGGTCACTTCTCTGTGGGGTCCTGGGCAGTCACCCCTTGGATGTTATAGGCATAGTGGGAAAGGAGTGGTCATTTTCTGTTTATAAATGTGATTTTAATTTCATTCTTGCTGATGCTCCAAGGGGAGAGAACTTTAAAATCAATGTATTAATTATGATTATTGTACCTCCCTGCTTCAGCTTCCTCCGTCTGTCACTAGGGAGACTCTTTGCTTATTTTTTATTTTAGGAGACCTTACAATGGTTAGATTGGTCTAAAAAATCCCGATTTCCTCGTGCACCTGAACTCCCAGCTAAGTATTTCAGCGTCTGGGCATGAGAAATGCAATACTGGCCCATTAACATTCATAAAGCACTTTTACACCAGGAAAATCCACACAACCGCTCAGCATTTGCATTCAGGGAGTCACATGAAGAGCATCGGAGTCTGCCAGTGGAGAGCAGTGGGGTGTCTCTTGAGTCACGGGAGGCAGGGGCCAGCAACAGAGGGCAATAACCTATCGCTCAATAGCAAAACTAAAAAAAAGCATCACATACATGATGTTGGTAGTGCCAACCGAGGAATAAATAATAAACGACTCTTTGCCCTTAGGGCCTAAAGTCAACATGTCTTTCCAGTGAGCATTATCAGCACTGGATCCGGCCCCCTCCAGCAGCTTTCCTCTTCGCTCTCCAAGCGCTTTGTAAACTTTGCTGCCCATCTCTACTCCTAGATGATTCAAAGCACCAAGACCAGCTGGCACCGCAGGAATCAGCAGTGTGCACTGAGCTCTGGGAAATGTGGACTGGAATCCCAGGGCCAGGTCCCCCACGCCAGAGGCCAACAGGAGCCAGCAAAGCTAACTGGGTAGAATGAGGTGCCTGGTCCTTTGTAAATTAGGGAAGGAGCCCAGAAAGGATGGAGGCTGCAGAGCAAGATTGGGAGGAAGGGAGAGTTCACAACAGCGAGGGGGTTCAAATGAGGATGTGAAAGGCTCCTGGGAAATAAAAGGTTTTTTCCTCCATCACTTCCCTGCACTTAATGCTTGAGACATTGCAAAAGGATCTGCTCTTCTCCCACCTGACGAAGCGGGATGCAGCCCACGAAAGCTTACGCCCAAAGAAATGTGTTCCTCTTTACAGTGACAGGGCTCTCTGGTCGGTTTTGCTGGACACAGACTAACACGGAGCCCCGTCTGGAACTATTCTCCCATTCATGCTAATGGAATTCCTCAAGCCCCGACGGCAGATCAGCCCCGACATTTCCCCGGCTTGCTTTTGCACCCGGAGGTGCAGGACCCCCGCGTGAGGAAGGGGATAATCAGAGCCCAAGCCCGGCCGACTCGCTCCTTTCAGGGAAGCCTTTTCCAGTGGCAGCGCCCTCCTGGCCAGGGGCGAAGGGAGATGGAGCAGCTCTAGATCTCCGGGAGGCTCAGAGAAGCCGGGGACGGGCTCAGGGCTCCAGACCCAAGGATGCTGCGCCTGTGTCCTGCGGTCCCGGAGCCAGGTAGGGTGTGCTGGGATCCCGCTCCCCCCAGCCGGGATTTGTCCCCAGCCCTCCGGGACGGACGGTGGGGGCGGGCTCCTAAACACACAGGAAGGAGCGATGACCCCCCCGGACACAAGAGCCCTGCGGTCCTGCGGGGTGTGAAGCAAGTGGACTGGGATCGATATGTGTAAAGGGGTTTTTCTACCGAGCCGAGGGG
>ML685805.1:4304026-4367283 GCA_007922175.1 Pelusios castaneus | reverse complement strand
GGCCACACAGGGTGGCTCCTCCTGTTGCACACCCGCCATGTCTTTCCGGCGCTTTTTGGCCCACCCATCTGATCCACCAGCCGCGCTGTGGGGCAGGCTGCAATTCATTTTCATCATCTACATTTCTAATCCAGTCTCGGCACCAGGCAGGCCCTGCGTTGCTAAATCCCTGTGCCGCCGCATAGCAGAGTTGGGAACTTCAAAGCACCTGGAGCTTGGATTATAAACTCCAGCAAACCCTGCAGGGAAGAGAAAGGCAGTAAGTTTGGTGTCTTCCACTCATGCAGAACTAGCCTCTCTCAAAGAGGGGGCCAGTGAAATGTGGCGGGGCTGAGCCACAGGGTGAAAATGCCTGAGTGAGCTTCCAGCTTCCCTTGGTGCCGAACACTCCCCAGCCTGAGTGGGTAAACCCGGCAGGCCGGGCGTAGCCAGGGAGAGGGGAGAAGGCAAACATCCTTCCTTGTTTCCCAGAAGTTGCTACTGAGACCTAGAAGTTTTCAAGGCTCAGTCAGGCCTCCTACCCAGGCCCGGTTTGCAGAAGCTAGAAGAGTTTTGCCCTCCAGGAGCAGTGAGGGGAGGTGTGAAACGAAAGGTGGCACCCGACTGGTTAATAGCAATTCAGAAGCTACATCACAGCAGCAAACCCCACACACAGAAGGCCAGGCAAGATCTAGGAGCCAGTGGTGTACCGCCTGTCCAACAAGGCATGCACGGTGTGCCCAGGGGTTCAAGTAAGGGGGAACGCACCGGAACGCCGTTCCGGGGCCCACAAATTTGATTAATCACAATGCTTATTGTGTGATGCAGTGTTTGCTAGTTTGTGACAGTAATGGTTATAGACATAAATGTCATATAAAATTATAAATATTTTTATGGAGCGATAACCGATGCGTGTGGTATTGAGAAGTGGTTGCAAATGCCTACCTGGGCTGGGGCCCACCCATGCATGAATGGGGGCCCAGACAATACGGGAAGGGGGCCCGGAGATTAGGAGGGTTACGGGGCCGGTCAAATTATACTTTAACCACTGGGTGTGCTTGACCACTGTGCACTGTCGCTCTGGCAGCCCACATGTTGGCCATGGCCTCTGCCCTCCTAGAGGGAGTTCCTCCGTAAGAAATTTGAGAATCCCTGGCAAGACTGTAGAGAGAAGCTTGCCCTGTTTTGTTCCATCTGCTTTGTGGCAGAATGAAAGATTTAATTATAGCACCGTCCTTCTGGCACCATCCATTAGCCCCGAATTAAAAGAAAAAACTAGGAAGCAAGCCATTGTTCCAAAGAGTCCTGGGAACCTGGGATGTTCCTCTACAGGAAGTTCTGTGTTGATAGACTGGGCGTTAGCAACAAAAATCAAATATCTAGTCAAAGGCTATAGGAATTTTCTTTCTAATGCATTGGCGCTAAAATTGTAAAGCAGGTGCCAGAGGTAAATGATTGCCCTGAGCTTTGGAACTGAATTGTGGAGCTTTTACACCTCTGGGTTACAGGATCAAATGCAGCCAGGGATGGAGAATGGTAACTCAGTTGTCACGGAAGAGGTACTCAGTTCCTCCTATGGAATAAGTGAGTTTGTGAGCCTCTAGCCCCATTAACAACAACAAATCATCTCTGTCAGTCTCATAGAAGAGACCACAGGTCTGAATTAGCAAAGAGGAGAAATCATTCTGGTTAAAGGTGATCTTTTCAGGTGAGGATAGAGCTAGGACTTCTGAGTGCCTAAAGAAGAATGTCCAATGGTTAGGGAATTAGTCTAGGACATGGGAGGCCATGTCCAAATCTCTACCACAGACTTCCTGTATGACCGTGGGTCACTCATTTACTCTCTCTGTTCCTCAATTCCAGTCTGTGAAATGGGGATAATAGCACTGCCCTGCTTTGCCAGGGAATGGTGAGGATAAGTACATTTAAAAGAATGTGAATTGCTTTGAGATGTACTGCCAAAAAGTTCTATATGAGAGCTTGGTATTAATTATCTCTCTCTACAATTAGGATGGGCTATCGACCTGACACCTTTCACAAGCACTAAACTTCCCTTAAATCAGGGATGTGCGCAGGGTGGGGGAGTGGGTGTGCAACAGCAGGAGCCTGGGGGCACAAAGTCCTCCAGGGCCATGGTGAGAGATGACATCTCCTTTGGCCTCAGAGGCTACAGCCGGGACACAAAATGTGTCCCTCCAAAAGAGGTCAAATACTCATTCCTGCACACACCCTTGCTTTAAATTAGGATTTATTTATTTTACCAGAAAGTTACAAACCTGTCCTATCTCTGAGGATCATTTTCACCAGCTAAAATGTGAATAAAAATTAGATTTTTTAAAAAAGAGAATGTTCTTAGCATAGTAGATGGATGGGTTAGACTACGCTCATCTATTGGAAAGGAAATTAACAAGGTTATAATTAGGAGTTTGTTATAGGCAATTTACTACCGTATACATTTCTGAGAGCTTCTTAATTCAAACAACTGTTTCCCTCGCTCTGCAGCCCGGCGGCTTTGCCTTGTAATAAAAAAATTGCTCTAGAATGGGGGATTGTGGATCGCTGCTGAGGATACAGAGTGTGTAGGAACTTCAGAGGAACGTTTTCATGACTTGTAAAGGAAGCCTTGAGAATAAAAAGCGTGATCTGCCTTTGCTTTTATTCATTTGTATTGCAGCCTTTGTTATGCCTGGTATTTCAAGCAAAATGGTACTCGGTCCTACCCACGACGTGAAGTGGCTGAAAAGGTCAGTTAACATGCAATAGAAAGCCCTAGGAGTGGGAGCCTATCCAGATACGACATAACATTTTTTTCTAAACCTTCTATAACAAATTAAAACAACTTGTTCATGGGACTTCTTTCAGGTCACAAAATCCCCAAGGCCATTTGCAAACCCCAGCCCGGATCCTGAAATTGGAGCCGAATGCGCAGACCCTGGTAGATCTGGCTGCAGGATCAGACCTCAGACTCTGCAGCACCCATAAAATGCACTGGGTTCCAGAATTAAACACAGACGTTTAGGACAGGAAGTGAAGAATACTGTTTCCTGCTGAAACTTCAGGAGGCATTTAGATAAATTTGCCTGAGTTAGAACTGAGCCAGAACAGTGAGATGAGTCCCCTTGGAGTATCGTGAGATGTACCAGCCAAACTTGGATGACCACATGCCGTTAAAGACTTAGGTTTTCCATTTCACCTCCAGGATGGCACCATGTCCCCCTAACTCTATCCTGGGATGTTCAATCTGTATGAATCAGGCTGGATACCACAAGACACTTTTCACAGTGGCCAGATGTTTTGAAGAGCACGCCTGTCTGAGTATTGCCTAGATCTGACCATGTTCAACTTTACAGAGAGAAGGTGGGTGAGGTAATATCTTTCACTGGACCGACTCATGACTTGAAGAAGAGCTCTGTGCAGCTTGAAAGCTTGTCTCTTTCACCAACAGAAGTTGGTTCCATAAAAGATGTTGCCTCACCTTCCCATCTCTCTAATATCCTGGGCTGGATATCACAAGACACCTTTCACAGTGGCCAGGTGTATTGCCCAGGAGTATTGCCTCGATCTGACCTCATTCAGCTTTACAGAGACAAGGTGGGTGAGGTAATATCTTTTATTGGACTGACTCTTGACCTAAATAAGAGCTCTGTGTAGCTTGAAAGCTTCTCTTTCACCAACAGAAATTGGTTCCATAAAAGATGTTGCCTCACCTAATCTCCTGGGACCGATACTGCCCCAGCACCACTGCAAAGAACTTATTTAGCTTTGTCATCTGATGGGATCACAGTGCGAGTTGGGTATGGTTCATTCAAAAATAACAGATCTGTCAATTAGAAATCAGTTAGTCGCTGAAGGCGGTGTCTCCAAGAGAGATGAATCACAGTTTTTTCTCAGTTACTTTGCTCTAAGTCCTAGCATAGGAAATGCAGGGCTGCAAAATGGGGAAAAAGTCACGATTCTGGTAAATCAAACGACACCCCTCACTATACTATGAGGAAAACAAAGATGCTGCTAGGAGTCTGGGACCTGACATGGAACCTGACTGGGCCATAGCCTATCCCAGCTCACCTACAACACCCTTCACAATCATTTCGACCCTGCACTATTGCAACTTCAAGTACGTTTTTCCTTCATTGACCCATTCATTCAGTGCAAGTCATGTTGATCTCCCTTAACCCTGTCTCATTATCTCAAAGTGCTATACAAACGACTGACAACGCCTTGGGCGGTCAGCATCATTACATGGATTTTACAGAGGAAACAGAGAGAAGGGACTTGGCCCAGAGGAACAGGGGCAATACCAGCTACCATTTCTAAGCACTAAACCACACGCCTTCCCTGCTACTGAAGAGAGGTAGGTTCAGATAAGGGCCAGAGAGCAATTCTGCTCTTCTTCATCTGCAACACTGACCTCCAAAATGAATTCCAAAAGGGGAGTCGTGTTAGTCTAGGTCAGCCAAACAAACAAGGAGCCCTATGGCACTTTCAAAGACTAACACATTTATCTATCTCCAAAATGAACTGATTCTTGGTCTGTTTGGGAAACAATAAATGGTGCTTTTCGCATTCAATGCTTTGTTGCATGTTAAGCAGGATTTTTTTTTCATGATAGCATTTCCACAGTTCCTTACCCATACTGACATGAGCAAAATAAAACAGAAGAAACATGGCTCTGGCTTTTTAGGTTTCTTTTATTGGAAACCCCAGTTCCTACAGGATCTTGTGAGTTTAGAGAGGGTTTTTACTTGAGTTACATTCCTCCCGTTATTCACTGGCCATGAAATACATTTCTTTCCTTCCCTGGTTTTACTGTAGCTCAGATCTCATTTTAAATGGCATAGTGACATTTCTGACAGCCTCCCTTAGTTGTTTTTTCAAGGTCTGAACTACTATAGAGTACGATGTAAGTTCAGCAAAAACAACAAGGAGTCCTGTGGCATTTTTAAAGACTAACACATTTATTTATCGCATGAGCTTTCGTGGGAGAAAATCCCGTTTCGTCAGACGCTTGAAGATGTAAGTACAGGTTCCAGAGCCGCCTTTGTCCTTCTTCTTGAGGCACTTCAGTCATGTTTTAAGTTGAAATATTAGAGCAATAATAGAACAGACAGCATCTTCTTTGCCGTAGGGAGATGCTGTCATCTCACATTTGTGGCAGCAGATTCCATAGTACCTGACAGATGCTATACACCGAAACAGAGGGTGTCCGATAGCGACCAACGCACAGACACTAGCTTCTGAGAGAGACTGAACCACATGGACCTGATTTTGGGTGGCACCTTCTACCTGATTTCCAGAGGTACCAAGGACCCTCAGCTCCTAACGGGAGTTCCAGTCCTGACAGGAAAGGACCTTTTGGTCCCTGTAGGAGTGAAAGGATAGCTCAGTGCCAGTTCAGTATTTGGTCCCTCAGACTAGTCTGGCAATAAGGAAAACAGTTAGTAACACCCTGTGGTGGTTTGTGTGATGTGGACATCAGTTCTCTGGCTCAGATGCACCACGGTCAATTCACAGAGACCACCAAACACCATCAGACATGAACTATGAACATTGGCCAGGGTTTGAACTAGTGTCTAAGAGCCAGAAAATACTAGATACCTTTCCATCTCGATAGGTGAAAATCTCTATCCATTACCGATCCCAAGAGCCATCCAATCTCCAGTTATCATGGGAATGTGTTTAGGACCAATGAAGTGAAGCTGACATTTATGCATCTGGAGTCCCTTTGTCCCATCAGACAGAAGAACCACCTCTCTTCCACTTGGGTTCCATGATATTTCTGGAAGGTGGCAAAATGGATTTGACTGAATAGAACATAGAGGGACCCAACTTTCCTGTTTTCCAGCCTTTCCCACCATTGTATTGAACTGGGTTTGTGGTAGAACTTCTCTCTGAATGTTGTAGATACCATCTGCTTGGCATCCTGCTCATGTTGGGAAGTCAGAGGAACATCTTCCTGGAGGGTGTTCTTTCATATCATGCATACAACATGTAACTGGATGAGTACTGCATCATGACAATAGAAAAGAGAAATCAAGCCTACTGAATATTATAGCCTACTGAATATCAAGCCTACCTGAAGGGTATTTTAAAACTATGATTAATCTGGAAGTTATAGACTGAAAACCTTGTCCAGTTATTTTTTCCCCACATCATGTCCCTTAAATCTGCCATTACTATCCTTTTATGGGGGGGAGAAATTGCTGTAAAATGACAGTGTTATAAAAAAAAAAAGTCTTCTAAATATCCAAGTTACATGTGCTAACTTCTCTTCTCCAAAGTGGATCAAAGATTTCCCTCATTTTGCTTTCTGGCACCAGCTCTCAGACCAAACACTTGCCATTTGGCAGAAATAACATTAAAGAAACACGAAGCATAAATAAAGTAGGATTTGGTGTCCGTGAACAGCAGCATGAGAAATGCGAGGACAGCAAACATTCCCCTTTAAAGATTATGTTCCAGGATGCAACATTTAGTCAATCCATTTACTTTATCCATCCATTGCTCCAAATCAGGTCTAAAATCATGCAAGAATTGCATCTCTTTCTAGCTCAAGGCCTAAATCTATCACTGCTATTGCATGGAACTCCTATTAAGTTCAATGAGATCTTGCTGCAGTGGCTTTCCTGGTTGGTATCCTGTCTGATCTGGCGAAAGACCAAATATAAAACAAAGACCTAGAACAAAAATCTGCACATTACCAACTGGAAGTTTACAAGATGGGAGTGGGGGGAGGCATTTCTTTAGCATTAATATTTTTGGCCCTCTTGATTTCATGCTTCCGCATTTCTGTTTTCCCTTGTCATTGGTTGATGGTGCCTCAGTGGTGAGGGATGCAAAGATAAAAAGTGAGTCTGGAAAGCAGGAGAGCACTAAACCCACACAGTTCTCTTTCCAGCTCAGGATCTTTTTCAGTCACAGCATGGCTTACTGTCACTCCTAAAAGAGCAGTCAAAGTCCAGTGGAAAGGTAAGTTGCCAGCCTCCCTTCCCGCTGTGAAGGGCATTCTGTAATTGAAAATAAAATCTTCCCTCACTCAGCCACTGTTCGTCTGGCTTAATTCAGACTTGAATGATTTTGTCTCCTTTGTATGCTGCCATTAATTGAAATACTGGTTACAAGAAGCTGGAACAAAATTATGGTGCTTTATGGTAGACTGCAGCATTAAAGGGGGGTTGAGAGGAAAGGAAATGCATCACATTGCTTTGTACCACTAAGCCATTGATCGGCATGATTTGCATAGATGCTGAGAAACAGGGTAATGCTTCAGCCGGATTTCACACTTCTTCCCATCTGCAGCAATTTGCAATAGAGCTGTAAATCAGAGAAGTGGCAGGAATTGAGTTGAATATTGCGTCGTTTCCAGATGCACCACTAGAATATTTTGTTCCCCCAGGAACAGAAGGTAGGAGAAAGGAGGAAGTTTAGCCTCAAATAAATTAACTCTGCTGTGAAATTACTAACCCTGAAGCTTCGGGATGCCTGTTCTGAGTGCTTGGATGAGTATCCGTTATGTCTCCGTGGATTATTTGAACCATTTGTGTGGAAGGTAACATGGGAAAAGCCCTTGTGTTCTGTGCGGCTGTGAGCACACCCAGCCCCCAAAAACCTGGAGTCAAGTCCCGCCGAACTATGAGTTTGTTAGGCCCTTTCGTTTCTGCGCCTTTGGGCTGCTCTCCACTCTGATTTTTCTGCTTTTCTCTGCAATCCAAAGGGCCAGAAACTTACTTCTTTTTTTTAAAAGAAAAGCCCTGATGCCCACCCTGATCACATGATTCCAGGAGCTGAGGCTTTAAGCAAAGTAACAAACAGCAGGAAAGCTGGCAACACTGTATAATGTGCACGTGCATGCTTGTACACAAAAGCAGAGATCTGCCCCTGAACACACACATGCCTCTTGGTGCAACAGACCCATGTTCTAAAGGCAAAGCATTGGCCTGACAGGACAGGTTTAGCAGGAATGGGTGCAGAGGAGAAAGCACGCACCCATCAAAAACAGGGAAATTCTCCCCTTTCTTGCCTCCTTCTCCCCTCAGTCAAACCCTCACAAAATTGAAGGCAATTGCTGAATGTGGCACATACCCTCAGTTTGCTGCATTATGTTCCGAGTTAAAGTATTTTCTTAACATGGGAAAGTTTGCATCCCTGGTTTGCAGCCATGCACTGATTTTGTTCCTCTGTTCTACAAGGTTCATCTGGTCTCCGTGAAATAAGACCAGCTGTTCTGATAGAAAGCTGAGAATAAAAAATAACAAGCACCATTACTCTGAGGACGAGCACGCCATTAAAATAAGTCTCTGGAAACACTGCGGCATGCCAGAATTATAATGCGTACCAAGGTTGCAGTGGAAAGCAGATGAGGGAAACTGAGGTCTTGAACCCACACTGCCCTCTGGTGGCAGCAAGCTGTCATAGCAATGAATAAGCAATGCATACACTGTCGCATCAGTGATGCGGCCTCATAGAGCTGCTGTTGGAAAGATAAAAAGCTACTCTGAGCTACAGAATCATTCCAGATTTACACCAATGTATCAAAGATCAGCATCTGGCCCTTGGAATCCCCATGCCATGATCAGGGCAGCCTTCCTCTTTTCCCAAGGCTCGCACACTTTCAGGAATGCAGATGGCGTTTCTGGGCTTCTAAATTAGTTTTTGAGACGATCCTATCAATGCGGGGTTTAGCGTCTTTGCTACAAGTTCTTGCCCTTCAGTGAATCCCCTGCTTTAATAGTACCTTCCCCCTAGCAAAGGCAGGAGGAATCATTTTACACATGGCCCTCGAATTTCACGTTCCTCTAGGAATTCCTGTGGTTAGATATTCCCATCACCTCTAAAAACGCCTGAAAAATAATCCGACGGTCCTTCAGGCACCTACGCAAGATGAATTCATGGTCTTGCTGGCCTCAGACAAATGCTTGTGTCTTATCAGCCACCTTGGGTGGCGGTGTTTGCAGACAGGCCAAAGAATGAATGGGACATGGGGACTAAATACCTTCTTCACTCTTAGATGTGGTTTCCTCCCCCCCCCCACCCCAGCCCAAAGGCCAGGGTGCGGGGATAGCGTGGTGCCATGGGGGGCAGCTTGCACTGTGCTGCTTCTAGTGTGGATAGAGGGGTTCAGTCTCTAAGGCAGCATCTCACACCCCACTCTGTCTTCAAGAGTAGCCCCTGAGTGCAGGCTGCTCTCTGGCTGCTCTTCAGTAAGGAGGGGTCTCTCGAACAACCTGGCGACCCCACAGATGTAAGACCGCTCTAAGGCCCTAGGGAAGGGGCAAGGCCTCGTTGCTCTGGGGACTCCATCACCATTTGCTCCTGCGTACCAGGAGGGAATTAAGCTGCATCAGGCTTGTGCTTGGCACAATTCACTGTGTGAGGGCTCTGCTGCACTGGCCTGCGTGTTTTGGGAAGGGTGGTATCAAAGCCAAGGCCCTGCCGTTTCCCTGCCTGTGTGGCTGCTTTTCCCTACCATGCACAGAGCAGCGGTATGGGTGGGAGGGAAGTAAGGGGATGCTCACACTTCCATCGCTCCCTGCCTGGGCAGGGAAGGTCGCTAAGGACGGAGCCCTAAATGAGCCTAGATAACATTTTAAAAACCACTCAAGTCCTTTCACAGAAACATTTTTTTCTCCTGCCCAGGCTCCAGTCTGTACTGAGTATCATTTCAGCAGGAGTCCAAACCCTAATGATCTGTGGCACCGTGCCTGGATCTGGGCCTTACAAGCAAGCAGATGATGCACTATCCCCAATCATTTGAACAGCTTTTGCAGAACCTGCACTGAGCCTTAATCAAGCCTTAGCCAGGAATAGTTTGCAAAATTATGCTTAATTATCTCCTTTGATGATGTGCTTTGTGCACCTCAATCAAAAAAGGGGAATCCGCATTGCTACCTGGCCTGGAACCAGAACAGAAGGGTTACAAATACACACAGAAAACACAAGATATAGTATATTTCAACCCCAAGGTCTTTGCCAGGAAGGGTTTGGAAGGGAAACGAATAGACTGGAGAATTCACACTGCTCCTCTCTCCATGGCTATTTGCCATATTCATATAAGGCTTCCCCCCAAAAAAACTCAAAAAGTACAGGCCAGTAGCAACAACCAACGTGAGTTGCATGAAAATAAACTTCCTTTGCACCCAGATCAGACAGACCCATGCACTAGTCCATGACCTTGGACTACCTGATAAGACCAGTGTTTGGGAGGTCATCAACATCGATTCTAAAGCATGCAGTAACACCTTAACAGGAACTGTTGCTGGAGGTTTACAGAACTAAGATCATAGCAGGTAAAAAGTTTTTCACCCCCCCCCCTTCCCTAGTTTGCATGCTTAACTATTGTTTGTACAGTGCACTGAAGATCCTCAGCTGGTGTAAATTCACCACATCTTCCACTGGTGTAAACTGGCATACTTCCATTCATTGAAATCAAAGGAGGTTTGCCCGTTTACAGCAACTGAGGATGTCAGTGGAATGATGCCTGTTTACGCTTGGTGAGGATGTGGTCCATACGGTTCTGTGCTAATCCTCAGCGCTATGTAGTTTGAAAATGCGTCCAAGTGGATTTGAAGGCCAATGCATGGAGCTCTAATTGTCCACCTTAGCAACATGTTTATTTGTAAATTACCTGGCCTCTTTCAGTTGCTTCCACCCCAAAGTATAATTTTCCTCCCAAGTACCAATGAGTCATTGCTGGGAACTTGCTCCCATCTGCAGGAGCAGGTCAGATATTTCAAGAAGCTATTTTCACATGTTACCATGGAAATGCACATTATCTTTTAATGCTTGAAAAACAAAAATTCAGCATGAAGCATATTGAATTAATCCGATGAAATTAAGCCAAAGAGGCAAAGGTTTTTAAAAGCAACCATGATGGCAGATGGAAAACCTACTAGGAAAAGCAAAGGAAGCCCCATCTATTCAGCTTTGCCTACAGAGGACTTTTGAATTGAACATTGTCAGGAATGGATGGGAGACGTGCACTTAAAATAAATAGATTTTCAGAAGGACCTGCTGGCTGCTAAGAGAGAAGAGCTCAGGGCATGAATTCATCCTCTGTCTGCTGCTGACACCAAGACATGGATCACTGTGTATACAATGCAATAGACGTAGCGCAACCAGCTATTCTTTAGCGTCTCCTCCACCTTCCCCTAATGAGAAACGTAACATGAGCCAATCAGAGGTTTCAATGCCAGCGACTTCTCCAGGCTGTATTGTGAAACCTAACCTGGTCTTTAAAACAGCAGTGGTTTGAATATTGATGGCTAATTGCATCCTTTCACAGTATCTCCGTCACTGGGCCCCAGCGCCTATATAGCCCAAAGACACAGGAGCCAAGAAATGAGAGCTGCAAAAACGAATGGGTCCCTATCCACTCAAACAATGGGCTCCGTCCTTCACAGACCAGCTGAATGCGGGGAGGAGCGCTCTACCTTGTTATTTTTTTATGGTGCAGTTTGAAACACAGATAGCTACTTCCTCACTTCTTCTATTCGAGACTATTCTAGCTGCCCCTTCTTCCAGCTGCCCAGGGGCACGTGAGAAACTGCTGCCTCCACCGTACCACTGCTTTGCCAGACGTCAGGGATGCTACCGAGTGGTGCATTCCAGTCTGCTGAGTGCAGGCAGAGTCTGCTACAAGGAGGTCCCCCTGTTCTCTATGGCAGCCTGCACTGACGCTCCATTGCAAGGCCGCAGCGAGTCTTTGTGGCTTCATAGTACAGGGGACTGGAAATCTGGCAGCAGTTCTAAATATGCTGTTTAACAGGTCATTAAATAATTGCAGGGGTCCAAATTCCATTTTAGGTTTAATATTCATTTTAACCCAAACCTCTGAGTTTTTGGCATGCCTAAGATTTCTGCATCGACAGTGTGTACAAGGTGGGGGTGGGAATTAGAAGCTTTGGGAGTGAAATAGGATATAGTTGGGGCTTTAGCAGCCAGGAAATTGCGAGAAGCATTTTGGGATAAGATTGTTAGCTATGTATCTGTGTTAAAATAATCAGCAGTAAAACAGTCAACTTACTGATTAACCTTTCATCATTAGGTTTCAGTGTTAAAACCTGGTGAGGGTGAGCAAGGCAATTCATGCTCAGTTATTGTATCAGGCTGCCTGCAGACTCAGGAAGACTGATGTGTATTGGTTTATATTAGGGTTGGTTTCATAACCATAAGAACTAAAGACTTAATTTTCTTCTTTAAAGGAAAAATTAGGTTTGATTAGATTCTGAAGCACGATTCTGTGGCAAGTTCTATAGCCACCCAATGGTTGAGTTCGGAAGACCTGATTTAAAAACCCAGTTGTCAATAAAAATAGTTCTTAACACTTTCCAGTTAATAAACCAGCCACAGAATGCTTTTCCGCAGCTATTTGAGCTATGCTTTTTTTATTCAACTGGATCATTAATAGCCTCGATTTTCTTCCTCCTGAGACTTGGAATTTCACAAGTATGGCCATAATGGGGAAGCGCAATGGTCCACCTAGCCCAGTAGCCTGTTGCCCAACAGTGACCGGTGATGGATGCTTCAGAGGGAGTGAACAGAACAGGGTAATTATCTGATCCATCTCCTGTTTTTCAGTCCTAGCTTCTGGCAGTCAGAGGTTTAGGGACACCCAAACCATGTGATGCATCCCTGGCCATCTTGGCTAATAGCCACTAGGGACTTTTCCTCCATGAACTTATCCAATTCTTTTTTTTTAACCTAGTTATACTTCTGGCTTTCACAACATCCCCATAAATAACAGAGGCCTCCTCTTAAGTAGAGCCATAAAGTAAGTGAAAAAGAAATAAATAGCAACACCTTAACAACATCGTTGCTGGTGTTATTCTACTGAGTTCTAAACGGTTTCGTCTCCTGTCTTTGCACAATGTAAAGATTCTGCAAGACTTAATCATCCCCGGTGGCAACAAGACATAGCTCAGTGTTTCGAGTGTCTGTGCTCATGTTTTATAGGCTTCTGAGAGTTATATGGGCTCAAAGATTTCATCTTCCTTCTACATTTCACTCCCTGGAAGATGGAAGAATAATGAGTTTTTTTCACTCCTGTGACTGGCTACTTTAAGTAAAAAATGCTTACGCGAATTAATTACAAATATTACTGTGATCTATCGAAGGTACTTGCTGAGCCTTGCAGTACGTGAGCACCTCACAAGCCCTAACGAGTTTATCCAAACAACAGCCTGGTGAGGTCCTGAAGTGCTCTCATCCCCGCAAGTGAGGGTACGTGACTTAACCAAGGCCACACAGGCAGTCTGTATCTGGGCATGGAAATAAACAGAGTCTCAAATCCCAGACCAGCACCCTGGCCTTGGACAATTGTTCCTCTATAATATTAGGAGATATTTGGTTCCTTATTCGGGGGAGAGCTTTCGCTCTACACCTCCTTCCTGTCCCCCTTTCTCCTATCATCACTTGAGCTAAAAGAACCACTGTACAAAGCTGTATTATTTATAGGGTTTATATTCTCTATAGATCTCTAGCCACTACAGCAGCCTGATAAAATCACCATGAAAACCTACCAGACCAGCCAGAAGATCTGCCCGCCCAACATTACAATGATGATGGGTTTATGGGACCGGTGTTGACAGTGGGAGTAGGGTTATTTTAAGCATCTGCCATAAGAATACCCACCCGGGGCAAGCAGGCAAATGCTATTTTGAAAACCTGCACTGGAGCGTGACCCAGCTGATCACCCAGCACTGGAGGAGGTTTGACAAGGAGCAGAAGGCGGTGGTTCCCACACACGGAACAGGTTGATGCGGGAATGACTCTCACTAACACTGAGAAAGGAAGTGGCACAAGCGTCTCAAGAGGAAAGAGATCTCTGAGAGAATAAACAGAGTCCCTAGCAACGGCAGGCCAGGTAGGACTATGATAAATGGAGGAAGATAGAGATTTTCCCACCACCTTCCTCTTAGTGCTTTGGAATCCATTTAATTGACAAGTAAGCCAATATCAGGAAAAAAAACCCAGATTAATGGCAGAATCAGTCCATCACCATGGTTACCGACTATTTTAACTACTAGATGGCAAATGATTAAGGAGTCCAAGAAGGAACAACATGACCTTCACTGATTGATTTCTTCCTGAAAAGGGTTCATCAAGCACAGGCATTTGAGGGTTTGGTTGGGACCATCTGAATCCTTGAGGGATCAGGTAAAGCATCCACCTCTGTTCATTTCTACACTTATCAGTTACTCCCCCAAGACCACTCTCCACACAGATGCTTCATGAGCCAACTCAGGAGCCCAGGGAAATATTACAGCTGATTGCATGGAAGATCCAAGCCACCAGCCTGGGAGCAAGATGGAGAAAGTGCTCAGCCGTCACAGACCTGGAAATCCAGGAGACCTCGGGAGCAGGAAGTTGGTACCTTGCTCTGATCCTGTCCAGTCCACTGGGGTTGTGGTGCTGATGGGATCCAGAAGCAGTGGAGTCTCGCTCTTCTGCTCATTAGAAAGATTGCAGTGATATCCTGAATGCTAACCCTGCACTTAATGCTCCCTACCTCTGGAAAAGTTTGAAAGCAGGTTAGAAATCAGCAGTTGACTTCTACGTCTATATGGGGTCCATCCAAACACCCCTAACTTTGGGGAGTTTGGCTCCAGATCTGCACTTTGGTTCTTACTGAGTTGAACCTATATAGCTTACCACAGTGACAGCTTTAAGACCACCCTTTACTCACCTGTCTCATCAGTGCATCCTCCCCGGGCTCCATTTTTAGAGTTTCATAAATCGCTGGCCCTCTGTCTTCATTAAAATCTTGATTCAAAAGAAAAAAAACAAAAGATAAGTATCTGGTGGGCATTTGTTAATGAATTAATTCTTGATTGGTTCAAGTTTCTAAAAAAAATGGTTCCACTATGGCCTGAAACTTAGAACAAATGACTTGGAGTCAGGACACTTGTGTTCCATGTTCAGTTTGCTGCTGAATTCTCTGTAATCTTGGGCAAATCACTGCTGCTGTATGCCTCTCTTCTGAAAAAATGGGTAAAATAATGTATACCTGCTTGACAAAGCTGAAGAGCCAGAACAGGAATAAAAAGGTTTGAGATCTCTGGCTGAATTCTCACTTGTGATCCTTTATCTTTTAAGGAAATGTAAGTATATCCTTAAGAATGGGAGTCTCAATTTTCATTCAAAGCGTCTGACCAAGTGGGATTTTCTCCCACGAAAGCTCATGCGATCAATAAATTTGTTGGTCTTTAAAAATGCCACAGGGCTCCTTGTTTGTTTGGCTGACCTAGACTAACACAGCTGCCCCTTGGGAACAGTTTTAATTGTTTGTCATCATTCAATGACAAAGATGTTTCAGAGTCAAACTGTTAAAAACAGCTGTGAAATAGCAGGGCCGCCTCCGACCCGGTGCGCCCCTTCAGAGACTTCCTCAGCATCAATGGGGTAAGTTACTCTGAGAAGGATTTGTACAAAACAGAAGCCAGGAAACCCTCTCTGGAAGTATTTTGCCTTTTAAGGAAATCAATCATATCTGAAACAAAGTTCAAAACTGAAATTAAGTATGAAAAAGCTTACTAGAGCAGCATTTCCCAAACTGTGTTCTGTGCAACGCTGGTGTTCCATGTGATGTGAATAGGTGTTCTGTGAAAAGAATTCAATGTTAGTGATATTTTCCCCTACTTTGTACAATAAAAGACATCCCAAAACCCTCTCTTTCAAATCAACTTCTGAGCAATACATGCAGCCATTTTTCAGTATGGCACCCCCATCCCCCGGACCAGCACGTATGTGTTCTGTCAATATTTTCCAAGCCCCAAAATGTTCCGTGGCCAAATTAGTTTGGAAGACGCTTCACTAGAGGTATGAAAATAACGGGTTTTCTTGTTCTCCTCTCATATTAAGAGGTGCAGCTAAAGGTCTCCTTGACAAAGTACAGTGTTGTGATGACTTTCTTCCTTATTGTCTCTAGCAACTTGAGCGTCTGACGAAGTGGGATTTTCTCCCACGAAAGCTCATGCGATAAATAAATCTGTTAGTCTTTAAAAGTGCCACAGGACTCTGTTGTCTTTCTACAATAGACTAACACGGCTCCCCCTTTGGAATTTCACCATGCTAGGTACATCATGCCTAACAAAACAACAAACAAAATAAGTTTGACATATCGATTTTGAGAATCCACCGGTCACTGTGAAACACGCTTTCCAGCGTCCACATGCTAAAGACATTTTGGTGACAGCATGCTAATAAATGCTGTAAAATGCAATGATCAGAACAAAATCTGTTGCTCTGGTCAGGGTCACCAATTCAGCAGCTCTGCACCATTTTGAGAGATTATTTTCTACACCAGGAGAAAGACGTCCCACCCCGGAGATAAGACAGGTGGAGGAGGTGGGGAGGCAGAAATATTGTCCAACTAGGTAGACAGATTTCCACAAAGCTACCATAACCAGCAACTTCCGTACTAACTTTCCATAATAATCAAGAGATCAAAGATATGTTCAGGCACTAAATCATGAACTAACTAAAGCTAGGTTCACAGCATCCTTGCCAGCTGGTATGTAGGAAGATAAAATTCCCCTTGCTTAGGAAAAGGAATCAAGAGACAAATAATTGAGGCAGGGCTGAAGCTTTCCTAGTTCATCTGGACCTTCTTGCCCTAAGGCTCTAGCTTCTGGGCTAATGGAGATATGTACGCCCTCAGGAAAATCATTACAGACAACTGCACTATATTGGATTTACAGAGCATGTAAGCATGTGTTTAACTTTCATATATTTAATACGCGCTACATCACTGAACATCAGTGAGATTTAAGCGTGCACTTAATTGCTTTGAATTAAGGCCATCTTCACAAGCCATCGTATAAATTTCAAATTGTAGTCAAACAAATCGATGTTCATTGTTAAACTGAATGAGAATGCAAGTAAAAATCCATTCTGTTTCCCTTTTCCTGGCTTTCATTATCTCAGCAATCTGCTTTCTTTAATTCTTTTTAATAGTAAAATAAGGAAACTGTCCGAGTTATACAGAATCTCCCCACACCTTCTGTGACTGTATCAGAACTGGAATAAAAAGGGAACTTAGAAATGTATACACCAGACTTTTTGTTCTAGGTGTTCTCATGAACTGTACCAATCTCCATTCCTTTTATAAATATTTTGATAAAATATCAATCCATTACACTATGAAGAAATTAAATTCCATTATTACTATGAAAGCAATACTTTGATATAGACTTAGGTACTGTGTCCTAAGTACATTGTTTAAATATTTATACCATGACATAAGCCAGGACAGCACTTTTAAAAGGTGCAGACCTTGTGTGCCATCCTGCAAATATTTAAACAGGTGTGTAACAAAAACCAGTAAATGCTTCAAAGAATGGGTTTCCAGTAAACAATGGCAGATTTTTTTTTTTAAAAAAGGATGTCATTTAAATTATCACTAAATATGACTATTCCCCAAACACATATTGGAATTGGAATTAGCCTATAATAATATGCAAGGATACACAGGATTCAGTATATAATAAAAAAGCAATAGAGTTTATGAAAAACTGAAAATTCATTTCACTTTTCTAACTAATAGCTATAATCACAGACGCTAAGGTCAGAAGGGACCAGTTTGATCATCTAGTCTGACCTCCTGCACAATGCCGGCCACAGAACTCCACCCCTCCATCAGCAGTAAACCTCTAACCTCAGACTGGGCTATTAAAGTCCTCAAATCGTGATTTAAACTTAAAGACTTTAAAAGTACAAAGAATCCATTAGCAAATGAGCTGTGCCTCGTGCTACAGAGGAAGGAGGAACCCCCCCCCCCCCCAGCCCTTTGCCAATCCATCCTGGGAGAAAATTCCTTCCCAACCCTCATATGGCCTGCTGGAATCTGGTCTGGTGTGCCCCTGTGCCTCCCCGATGGCCCACTCCTGGAACCCGACTTACTCTGCTTCACTAGGTGGACCCCCACTCCTGGGTCAGTTCACACCAGCTTCCTATGTGTAATCTGTAGAGCCCTGCGCGGATACAAATATGTGGATCCGTATCCGATCTGCTTCTGCAAGAAATGGTCTGCGGATAGCCGCGCTGTATCTGCGGATGCGGATAGCCGCGCTGTATCTGCGGATGCGGATATCCACATATTAATGCGGATATCCGCAGATTTGCGGGGCTCTAGTAATCAGTCCCAGGAAGTGTAAATGTCAGAACTTGACATTTTTAATCCCTTTAGTGTCCATTTTGAAACGTCACATGGGCAAAGAAATGTCTATCTTCTTATCGGATTACCAAAGAAATAAAGAGCATATAAACATTCCCTTTAATTGTACATTTAACTTTCTCTTTGTTTTGGGTTACAGACCACACAAGATTTTAACTAGATTTGTAGCGACTATCTTTCCCATGCATCTATCCTGGAAGAACACTAACCATTTTCTTTTCTTCAAGCAGCTTTCAAAAAATCACATCAGCTTCTCCAGCCATCGTAATAATATTCCGTGGACCAGGAGCATTTCAATGTTCTGGAGTAGAGCAGGTGAACTTCCTCATTATCTTCTTCTCTCCACAACTTCTCTTCTCAGAGAGGTCACAGTTTATCAGAGCGCTATTATTCTTTTACTCGGTTTTATAAGCTTCCCACTTCTTCCCCCTCTCAGTTTTGCATGTGCCAAGAAACACTGGATTTCTCACCAACACAACAGAAATGTGTGCTCAGAGGTAACGTAGGGAAGTTGAAAGCTTGAGGACACTGCTCATTTTTTCATCAGAAGACAATTCTACCTGTATGGCCTTTGCTGTCTCGGTCCCAGGATACAAGTAGAGGCATACTTTGATGTCTATACTGAGGGGCAGGCAGTGCCAGGCAGGCCAATAGCAAGGCAAATTCCGTGTCTGCCTAAGACTCTTAGTTTGGGGGTAGAAAGGAAGAAGGTTATTGAGGTAGGAAGGAGCCAGGGTTGTGCTGGCGGTGGTTCGACATTCTCCTGGAGCCATCAGTGTGTTTCAGTGGGATCCCACTGATCTAGTGATAGAACCCTTTGCCCGTCAGGGCCCTGGACTAGGACCTGGCAGACTAAGGAGTTAGCCCAGCTGCTCCCACCCACAGTGGCCCGCCCTGCCTATTAGGCCAAATGACCCCATGGACCAGGGCCACCATATCGACTCTGGCCACTAGGTCTTACTGCCTAGCAGCTAAGGGCGAACCCACTAATTCCAACTATTAGGCCTCACTTCCCTGATGCTGGGACCGGCATGGAGATTTAAGTGCAGGCCAGCCACACCCTTCACCGAAAGGGGTGTGAGGTACTCTCACCTCACAGCAGGTAGGTTTCTACAATCAACAATACCTTACATTAAAATATAAAGACATCAAGACAAAGCACAGTCCACAGTTATTTATTGAAATACTTGGAAAGGCCGGCAATGGAAAAAATAGGTTTGTCATGAGGATTTTATATTCATTAGATGACTTGATCCATTATAAAAAGGTGCTGTCTAAAGGTAATTCTAGCCAGGTGTATAACCCACTGTGAGCCATGCAAGTAATACACGCCACAGCAGAGTAAGCACTGTGTACTATTTGAGTTCGGCAAGAATGATTTACAGTGAGGAATTAAACAGCAACACTTTTGAATTATAAACATTTATAATATACAAATTGTCTCCCGTCTGATTTGAAAGGGCTATAAAACAGTGGAATGAAACAACACAGAATTACACAAAGCATACGAATTCTGCCTGGCAGTTTCTGAAGTTTACTTTTTTCTTTTAAAAGAGGAATCTCTTAGACAGCTCAACATGTCACAAGTCATGTAACATACAAAATTATTGGGCCACATCTGCCAGTGATTTTCCTTGAAATATAGTTCAGTGGGTAAATTGGCTGGCTCTTCAGCTGGGAAAAAAAAAAAAAGAACACAAACAAGCCACACATTTTGCCTAAGATAGCTTGTAGTCCCCCAAAAAGAACTTCAGACGCGTATGAAATAAATAAGCAATCCTTGAGCAAGTATAATCCTGGAGCTGAACCTACTCTATTGAAAATGAATTCCAATTGTACACTCTCACTATGCTGAAACATCTAAGAACAGGATTTCTAATAACTTTTTGGGAAGCAATGTCTTATTGCCTTAATATATACAGATTATTTACAACAAAGTCCCTTTTGGCCTCACAAATTAAGCCATTTTAGTTGGCTGTTATGATGCAATTTTTCCACACATTATGCAATACTGTAATTGTAGCTTTCGTTTAAAATAACCTTATGCACGAATTACAAATATTAATAAAGTAACTCTGCATATATAAATATTTCTAGCAGAATTTAAAGCATTCAGAATGTACATAAAAGTTTTATTTGGTAGGGGACGGGTGCTCCTTTTCAGATCATCGCTGCTTTAATAGCGCTCTGTACATGGCAAACCCCAAAACTGCAAAGACTGTAGCACCGAAACTTGCTCGAAGCCAAAATGTGGAACTCTTGAGGTCTGCTTGCGTCACGTGCCTGTAGTTTAAAAAAAACAACAACGAATTCAATGAATTTCATGACAGGAATGTTAGACAATTTGTCATGTCAAATAAAAACCTGCTTTTGGAAATGTATTAACACTTGTCACCCTTAAGCAGTACACCGCTAAGGTTACGAAGTTTTAATCAGTGCAAGCACCTGGATTTCTGAAAGGCTTGGGACCTGATGCTGTAGCCTGTGATCGTACTGTGTAAGTCCCACTGAAATCAACGATACTATGCCAGTGAAGAGGGCTACAAGATGGCACCATCTGTGGGGGGGCGGAGGGGCAGACTGACTTCTTTAACAGCAGCAAAAACTACTCCATAAAGGAAAGCAGCTACAAATAATTACACATCCAGAGTAAGCAAATACCCCTGCACTGTGAAATGCTAGTAAGATATTTTTCAAAGGCCTCAGTTCACATATATCTCCTTTTCCTAATGAACCCTTACGCAATGTTATACTGCCAGTTATTTAAAGTTAATTGACAAGTGATACCTCTCCAAAAGCTAGAACCATAAGGACAATTTGCAAATCCCTCCCCAATATATAGTCGCAAAAAGAGCACCAGGTAAATTCTGTGCATTTCAGTACTAAACTGAAAACTGTTCAGAGGAGAACAACGTGCTAGAGAAACAGATGGTGATACCGACAGGAACAGAAAAAGAGCACGATGGAAGTGGTTGGATGACATAAAAAGCCACAGTACGCATGACATGAAGAGACAGCCAATGACCCACGACTCCCACGTACCACAAGTAAGTGTGTGAGCATGCTCAGTTAAACACTGCTAGCCCTCTTCAAAATAGTCTCAAGTATGACAGCTTACCATAAAGCAGCAGATAAAGTGTTACGACAATGAGCTGAATTTAAGGCACACTGTGTTTCAAGCATTGTTACAGAGGTGATTTAGGGAACCTATGTGATATAGCGACGTTTCTAGAGCTTAGGGAGGTTTAGACCTATATGGAAAATGATGGATTATTGGTTGACAGCTTTAAAAGCACTTACAGCAGAAGGAGTGTACAAATATTCTGTGCAAAACACAGTTAGCTGACTACACGATGGGAATTACAGCGCTATCATTCTGCTTTATAAAACATGGACGGTGTAATTGTGACGTCATCAAGATACAAACCAGGGTCAAATACTGTTGAGCAGACATGTATGGCACTAACATGTACTGTCGATAAACACTTATTGTACATATACATTTGCACACTAGGGTATCACATGCTGCCCAGGCTCTTCAGTTTATTGCTCCTGAAGTGAAATGCAGCATATGAACAGCCACTCAAATTCTCCTCCAAATTCCTATTCTTGTTGCAACATTATGATCTTGAAACAGATCAAACTCATGGTTTTTTGCAAGCAGCAGTTTCTACCATTAATTGCTATGAAGTATCCCCAAACTAGATGTCAAGTCATTTTTTGAAGGGGCAAAAATGGAAAGATGACCCCCGTTAGGATACTGTTACCTGTCTTCAAGTAAATGTGGATCAAGAGATGACTCCATGAAGATGGAATCTTCTACTGAGCTGACGGCGTGCACCTGATGGACAATACTGCTCTCCTCGTCTGCTAACAGCATGGCACCCAACTCATCTATATGGGGTCTGAACCTTTTACACACATGCACAGTTTGCAGTTCATAGCATGGCTCAAAACAGGAAGTGACTCAATGTATGCCACAGTTACACCTCACACAATTTATATTCAGCTACTAATTTGTTTTCTTCTAATCCCTCGGTCTTGTGCAGCTGTTAAAAACTTAACGTATAAAAAAATAGGAATTTGTTCCATGACTAAGTTGGTAACTAAGTAAATACCAAAAGACCTAAGAGATTGTAGCATTAACCAACAACAGAAAGGAAGCTGCTATAGCAACTGAAACCCATGCTTGACTTTTACCCAGGACACCACAATATACATATGAGTATGTCTTCACTGCACCAACCCCGCCCCACCCCCGAGCAAAAAAAATGGTATGGTCTTAACTCAGGCCAAAAAATCAGCAATGACACAGGAACTCAGCTTTTAACTCAGGTCAGCAGCTTGAGTTTAGCCGAGGTTGAAACTGAGTTACTTGACAAGCTGCTGTGTCGTTACTGATATTTGAACCCAAATTAGCTAACCGACGTTAAGAACACCTTTCTGTAATGAAGACATACCCTAAGTGAAGTGCATCGGCAAAACGGACGGTTAATACAGGAGTATTAGCTCTAATTCTGATCAATCCTTTTTATTAACGTTGGGTCAAGTCTGTATTTTAGTTTTAAGAAAATGTAACTTGAAAATAAACAAGGAGTCCTGTGGCACTTTTAAAGACTGACTAATTTATTTATTGCATGAGCTTTCATGGGAGAAAATCCCACTTCGTCAAACGCTTGAAGATTGGGAATTTACAGAATGGAAGCAAAATAAATGCAGGGAAGTGTAAGTCGTAGGATCTGGTCTGCTAACTGCTGTATTCCACTGTTTGTATCCTAACAGCTGTCTTGATTTGCTGTTAGAGACTGACCAGATTACCGGACTGTAGGGATCTGTAAATTCCCCATCTTCAAGTGTCTGACGAAGTGGGATTTTCTCCCATGAGAGCTCATGCGATAAATAAATTAGTTAGTCTTAAAAGTGGCACCGGACTCCTTGTCTGTTTTGCTGGACTAGACTAACACGGCTCCCCCTCTGGAACTTGAAAATGTTTTTGTAGAGTGAACATTAGAGTGTACATTAAAACCTCATTAGAGTGTAGAGTGTACATTAACACCTCAATTTCAAAACTTCTTAAAATACAGGATAATGCATGTGTGTATATATAGACAAACTTTGATGGGTGAATATTTTTGATATAATTAACAGCCCAAAGTTATTTTTAAATTGACAAAATATTTACATACATATTTAAATGCATCAGTTAAAAAGTGTGAATCTACACTTCTTTACTTCTGGTGTAACCCCTTTGAATTTAATTGGTTATACTGCATTAAATTTGTCCCAGAAATCTACAGTTTTCATATTAGTATCAAGCGAAGCTTCCACATTTTCGGTGCTCCTTCTGATTTCAAATACATAGGAATGCCAAATATATTAAATAAAATTTCAGAATTTTAAAATGGGGGGGGGGGTATGTCTTCAAGAATCTATAATGCAGGGATAGCATGTCAAAAGCTATTATATTACTGTCACTTAACCAACGATACTTCCATTGAGGAAAGAGTTTGGTCCCCATCTTAAGAAAGACACAGATTATCCTAAACTGGGACGAGAAACTGGTGCAGAATTTTATGAGATCTTGCCTGCCAGTAATAAGATTTAGCTATTCAACTTCCAGTAGTTTATTAAGCTTCTGAAATAAAATCTCTGTATTCAGACACATTTGCTCCACATTATATTTAAAAATATAGAACTCAGGTTTTAAAAAAAGAATTTGGAAAGAAAAAGCACAGAACTTTGATTCAAATTGTCCTTAAGCATTGAGGCAAGTAACTGTTTTTTTATCACCTGCTATTTTGGTGACATAACATGTTGCAAACTAATACAGTGTTTCTTTTAATAGACTTTAACAACTCACAAGAAGTTAGCATCACACACTAAGCAAGGTATTAACTGAGCATGCCTAATAATTACACATGGGAACTTGCTGAGCTGTGGGCCAATACAGACAAGCTTTTTAATCAACATTAGTAGCAGAAGAATCCCAAATTTGGAAAGATAATCTTAATTATTAAAAAGTTCCAAAAATGATCTGCATGCTAACTGGCGAAGAACATAAAAAAAGTAGCAGATGAGTTCAATGCCACCTTGTCAGGATGAAAATGGACCAGCCATATGGATACGCATACAAAACAAGAAATAATAAGTTTATAAACAGCAAGCAACTCAGTTTACTTTGACAAACAATATGTTTTAACCACAAGTTTTTAAGCAACTGAATTTAAAAGAACACTAAGTATACATGCAAGATGCTGCAACTTTCATTATAATATTACATTTAAGCATATAATTTTTATGTTGTAAACATATTCTGGATATTAGAATTTTTTCCCCATTAGGCATCTAAAAAATGAAAAGCAACCAGTGCTTCTTAGTGCACACAATGCATGAGGCAATGTAAAAAGCCAGTTCAGGATATTCCATTTGTAAAATAGTACATTACATAGCTTTGCAAAATTCTGCCTGGCTAGAGTGGTAGGAAATGGTAAATAATAGAGCATTAATTTTCACCCTCATCATTGCAGCAAAAGTAAACAGATGTTTTATCTTTGATGTAAAATTTAACAGATTTGTATGATGATTTTAGAAGGCAGCATTAATATATTGCCTACAAATATAAGTGCATGGTCTCTAAAGACTAAACACTTCTATTGAATTTGAAGCCCTACTTCTTTCTCTATTACACTTAGTGAATAGTGCTTTTTGCAGATTGGGTTTCACAGAATGAGGGCTTTACAGGCAACTGACACTGTTCGAACAATTCCAAGAACTTGTGAAATAATCATGTTTTTATGTGCAAGATTTTTTTTAAAATGTTAAGTAAAACCCCACACTTATTTCCACTATTTCAGTTTAAAAATAAATTTCACTGAAATAAAATCTCCCTGATGGAACCATTGTCACTCTTCTGCACAAGAATCAATACAAACATCTTGTTTTTAACCCATAAATTCAGCTGCCAGAGTAAAATACAGTTACCGTATCAGAAAAGCAAAATGAATAAATGATTTAAAATCAACAAAGCAGAAAGAAAGAAAAAAAATCTCATTGAACATTCAAAAGCGATGCAGTATAGGAAAATATTTTTAAAAGTGGATGGTTAAAAAGGGGTTAGAATTACATAGAAAAAATGTTTTTAAAAAGAGGTATAATAGTGTAATAAAAGGAGAGTGAGTGCCAGCCAGACAAATGAAAATGAACACCTAAAAGAAAGAACAAATTAAAAATATAAAAATACTACAAGGCAGGAACAAGAAACTTTCTCTCACACATGCAACGTGCAGTGCCCTCTTTCTAGGGAAATCTATGAAAAAGGATCCTGGGTAGTTCAAACCAACAATCCTGCTCCTCCAGAACAGATACATGAAATGGATAAACTTCCGCATTTTTCTCTATTCATTTTTCCACTTAACTAGGAAATCCCGAAAGACTCTGCTAAGATGGCCAGACACAAGAGAAGCTGAACGTGGGTGAAGGAAGGTTTTTTCATTTGCATAAAATCACAGCTACTGCGGTAATTGCTGGATTTGTAATATTCAAAATGAATATAAAATATTTTTGCCACCATGACTATATATGAACACGAACTAGCAACACCAGCTAACAACAACAATTAGGGGTTAAATCTAAATGGATTTTAACTTGTAGCTTAACTATGCAGGCCTCTGTATTTAAAGCGTTAATATTTGGGGGGAGAAAGAGGGTGCACATGACATTATCTTCTCCACTCAGATAAGCCTCTTTTCTTACTAGTTATATGTTCCCTGTCTTTCTGATTGAGAGGTAAGCTGGTGTAGATGCAAGCGGAGAAAACCATAGACAGTGTAACAACTATATTTTTAAAACTTCTCAATTCAAGTGTATTTTCTGCTGAATCTCCTTGTTTCGTTGACATTAAACTGACATTAAATAATATCCCCTCATTATCTATTTAAATTGATAAATACCTTGTTTCCCCTGTAAAAATATTCTTTAAATCAGGGTTCGACAAAATTGGCTCCCAGTTAGGCACCAGCAGTTTTAATTTTGGTCGCCAGAGGCCGCTCCTCAACTGCATTTCCTCTGTGGAGCTAGGAACCAGGCTACAAATCCCAGTTGCCATGGTGACCTGGTGCCCAGGTTTTGTTGAGCCCTGCTTTAAACATACCTTTTCTGTTAAACCCAGAAAAATGCCTCCAGTGGCTCTCAATGTTAGTTTATAGTTAAAGGCTCATCTCTGCTTGCATTTCATGGAATAGAATGAACACGCATCCTAGCTCTATTTTTCTTTTAAATACACTTAACTGCATTCACACCACTTAGATCACTCTATTTAAGTGCTAACAGTTCTTATAGGTTCAGGAAGAAAATGCTTTGGGAGGAAAAGTAAGAGCTAGATAGGAGGGGAACTAGTTACATGAAAGTATTGGTGGGTTAGACACCCGCAATAAAGACAATTCGCTTTAAGTAAATGATCACATACAACAGATCACAGCAATCCATTTTCTTCCTCCATGGTTAGGGAAGAAATGCTTAATCTGCTGCAAGGGAAAGTTCGGTTAGATATTAGAAAACTTTATATAAAGGGGTGTTAAACTCTAATAGGCTTCCAAGGGAGGTCGTGGAGTCTTCTTCATCAGAAGTTCTTAAAAACCAGATAGACAAAAAACAATTAAGGATGATCATTTACTTAGTCTTGCTCAGAAAGCTGAACTTGATGATTTCTCAAGGTCCCTTCTCTGAATTCTCCTCCTCCTAAATTATGAACATGTCACAGAGAAGATGGCATATTCTGGTGCTTGTGATTGCCTACTGCACTGGGGGCATGATGACACTGTAAGTTTGGCCAACAGAGGATAGCACGTCAGCCAGAGTCCACATTATTATCTTGGATGAATCTAGTAAGGGATCGGATGGAGGATTCTCAAATAGGAAAGCAGCAAGGGGAAGGAGAAGCAGACAGCCGAGAAACGGGGACAATGCATGACCAGTCTGAAAGGGGAAGTGAGCATGGATTGTGTGACACCCCCACACCCTCGTCATAGTGAGGAGTTTGAAGAGCTGCTGTTTTCCTGGGATTTTCAAGTGGTGTTAAATTGGGTGTGTGGTTGGGATTGAACAATTGACTGGGAAAGGGTTTCAAGGGATCTGAGGGACAACTTCAGGAGAAAAGGTGCATCGTGAATGGATAGTGCCAAACGTTTCACTGTCATTTCTAAGTCAATAATCTTGATTTTCTGAGCGAAAATGTTCCTCTTCTATAAATTTATACTACACCAAATAGTGCTTTGAACTCTTAAAGGTACATTTCACTAACAATCTCTTCATACTCTCCCCACACGAGTCAGAAATACCATCAGACCTCTTGCATACATACAGCCTGCACGTAAAAACATTGCCTTCTCTATGCAGTGACAGCTCCATAATGATCCAAAACTATCAAACGATATCTCGCAGAACACATGCAACACAACAAGACTTTCGGGATATACAAGAATGCATTCCAATCCTGACCTTCCAAGATGCATAGCACACCCATCTGTCACTCCAAGAAAGATATGGAACATGGAGCCATTGCATTACAGAATTATTGTTCGGTTTGAACTCCCATTCATTTTCTGGGCCAAGATGACAGAATTTCAGCTGTTAGTAATTTGTGTGTGTCAAAGACAAGGGTTTAAACAAACACAGCCTGCTGTACAAGAAAGACAAGATGCAGCATTGATTTCGCTTGCGAAAAATGTTTTCTATAACATTTTAGTGTTCATTTATCAATTATTTTTCCAAAATATTTGAATGTTTGGGTGGTTAAAAATTTTCTACAGTGGCTAATATTCTTAAAGTGTATATGCAGGTTGTGTTTTGTTCAAGAGAAGCTGGTTGTAAAGCTGCAGATTTTTTCACATCATATCCACTAATCTGTACAAACTGAAGATCAGTAAATGTGCTTGGACTTACTTCCCACAAAAGTAAGTGCTATGAATTGTATTGTAAACATAATTACCCTGAATAGCACTGCATGACACATGCCTTACTTTTGCCTGCAACAGTCCCTTAAATAAAATGAATTTCTAAAATTCACATCTAAGAGGCATACAGAGCTAATCCACCTTACACTGATATTTTATATATTATTCAAGTATTAAACGGATTTTAAAACAGAGCTTGACAAAAACAGGGAGCCAGGTCGCCATGGTGACCGGGGTTTGCAGCCTGGCTCCTAGCTCTGCTATGGAAATGCAGTGGAGGAGCACCCTCTGGCGACCAAAAATAAAATTGGTGGCGCCTAGCTGGAAGCCAATTTTGTCAAGCCCTGTTTTAAAACATTAATAATTTTTCATTCTCGACTACCTAACTAAAAAGATAGGTCTGATTCAATATTTTGCTACCACATAATTGGTTCGGTTGACCATCAGGTTGGCAATGCTTCAATACCTTACCATTAGATTAAACCTCAGTGAATATACTTTTAAGTTAAAGAGATCATAAAACTTGACTCATTTTACCACAAATATGAAGAGAAGCATCTGCCTGGTGGATATGGAGTGAATATCTGCACCGTGTAAGATTACCAATTGCTTTTTTTTTTTTTTTAGTTTGTATTTTAAAAGCACGCCTGGTACCTAAGTAAATAAAGTTAAGGACCTGTTCAGAACTGCAGTGAAGAGTTTGTTCTTTACAGATTGCAGCAAGTCTGAGTTGAGGAAGTTCTGACAGATGCAAAATGTACACCTGTTGCAGGCGCACATACAGCGTAATCTGGCATGGCTGCGAAAACACATAGAAGGACACGAGTTGAGATCTTGCTCATTAAATCAGGCACACACTAGGACTGTGCCAAAATCAAGAGATTTAGGAATAAATTAGTTACATCTGAAAAAGGAAAAGACAGGTCGGCAGGGGAGGCAAGGGTAAACTAAAGCTGTGCAAAATTCCAGGGCCAGAAATTTTAAGTCTAGATGATACAGTGAGAAACGCCTCCTTCAACAGAGATAAAAAATGGAAAACAAACATTAATAAAAATGTTTGTTATATGTCTTCAAACACAAAGCATCAGAAAGGTTTAATGGAATGTGTCTGCACAGCATTAGATAACACCCTCTTTTCAATCAACGGAAAAGAATATTGAAGAAGCCACATTTTCTATCACTCAGTAACAGAAGACATTTTACTTTATAAAGTGACACAAATACCCCATTTTTCCACACTCCTCCACCCCCAGCTGATATACACATACTTGAAAAGCAGGGAGGAATGAGGGCTATTTATATGACAGACAAACGTTTAATGCCACACTTAGTTTTAACATGTCCTAATATTCTAGCACTGTCAAATAACTCAAAAGTAAAAAAACAAAACAGAACCCTTACTGATTTGGTTCAAAGGAGTCCTTTTAAAAATAAATAAATCTAGATTTCTGGGTGGAGATTACTTCCCTTTAATTTTAAAGCCAGTGCCAGCTGTCATACTGGAATCCATCTGTTATTTTAGAACATATATCTAGTTCACCACCATACACAAAGCTCTACCTATCAAATAAAGAAGGATGTAAAGTGTGCTTAGCAACAGAGTGAGATGGTTAGTGAGAGGCAAAGTAATCTTAGTTATATTAAATCGGAAGCCCAACAACTGTATATATCAGCATCATTTGAAATACGTAACAGTTAATAGATTTGTGAAACAAAGATGCAAACATTATTGGTTATATGTCCTACATACACGTTATTAACCAATAAACCTCAGTGCACTTCTAAGGTATTATTGTACACGAGGGGGTGTTATGAGTCCTAATTATCTATTAATCTGAATTGCAATAATTGCCAGGAAAGGCCATTTTATTTTTTTATGACTATGACTTGAAAATATTACCAAGCAGTTCTGGGTTAATCATCTCAATGGTTATTTCCACTTCTTTAAATAGCAAATAAGGCACCCGGTGAAGGTGTAATTAGGTGAATATCTAAGACACATTTCTATATACCTACAATAATTGCCAGAAATATGCTATGATTTTACCATTATCGTGAGTTTGCATCTCATTCCTAAGTGTTATAAAATTTGGAGAACATTGTTGTGTCAGTTCATCAAAGATTGATGACCACTTGGTACGCAAGAAAACAGAAAAACACTAGACGTCACGTTCCGAGCTACGTGGCTTGCAACTGTCGTTTGTGACTTTCAGTCTTAAAGTAATCTCCCACAAAGTCACCGTTTCTGTTCTTGCTCTCGGATTCACGCATCTGCTGGAGATTATAAGGCAGGGGTGTAACATCACCAACAGCCATTCAAAAGCCACAATTAGTGTCCAGAATTCTGTGTCCATAAATGGACTCAAAACTGCTGCGCACCTGCAATTCTGTTTGAAGTCAGTGGGACCTATGGGTACTCAGTACCTTTGACACTCGGGTGCATATTATATTTTGATGGTATCACCGGTTACCAATACATTAATTAGACTGTTATTCTATTTATAAAGTCCCTACACTTGTAGTTGTGATGTACGGGAGTGTAGTCTCTTCTGCATATCTCTCAGCTCCCCATTGACAATGGTTTATGCACATGAACATGAAGAGAACAGAACTCTGTGTCTATTGGATTTGCGGAACCTTCTAAACCCCTCGTATCACTAACACCTCTCTCTGTTGCTGAACAACTTAAATGAGGGAGAGATTTCCATCCCCTTGGCTAACAATGGCATGCAGCGGTGTCATGATCCATGCAGGAAGAAAACGACGATGCTTGACTACTTACGGATACATGGCCATTGTCGTCAGTTTAACAAAGATATCCTTACTCGGTATGTCAGCAGTGTTGCAAATAAAGGCTTGTGGTGGTGGCATTTTGTGTTTCTTGCAGAAGTCGGCTGGGGAAATGCTATATTCTTGTTTAACTTCATGGAGGTCTGACTTTGCAGCTACCACTAAGCAAGGTATTCGGCTGTCCATGAAGTGTTGCTGCAAATTTAAAGAAAAATATTGAGACAAATCAATGGCCCGTTATTATTGATTCACGGGGCAGGCATTCAAAGGCTTAGCTGAGCACAACTCTAGAATTAGAGTGCTCTGAATAGACAGCTAAACCGTTGCCAGGCATTAGGAACAAAGAGACCCCGCCCAATTCCTGTTGCATTTTTACATGCATCATGCAGGAGGCATATACGCTTCTGGTGTCCAGCTCAGACTGTCAGAAATGCTGATAACTGAAAATGAACATTAATTCCCCCCAGTTAACCAGCGTAATGAAATACATACAAAAGACACAAACCTTAAATATCCTGGCACAGTATTCAAAGGATTTAGGGTTACTGACATCATACACCAAGCAGACAGCATCGCATATGGTCTCGGCCTCAGTTAAAAATTCAGATTCACTAACCTCATGTAGCTGGAAAAAGAGGAAAAACGTTTTGCTATTATAAAGTTAATTGAAAGTTAAACTGTCTCTTTTATTTTTCTTTCTTTTTTATTTTAATTTCCTATTAGGTTTATTTCAACTCAACAAAATATAGATGTACCATAGAGCTTGCATATAACCTGATACCGCTATGTCTACAGGCAACCAAAATACTTTCAGTATAAAGAAATATTTGCTTATGCCACATAATACTTTATATTCCTATTCAGTCTGGTTCTCACCCTAGAGTCAAAACAACTGAGCAAAGGACTAACACGAACTTGCAAACAAAGGGAACGTTACAAATTTTGAGGAATGAGAACTACATTAAAACAAATTTTTAAGTATTTCCAATCTTCACAGATCTTCAGCTATTGAAGAGTATTAATATATAGTCAGCCTGAGTACTAATTTCTCTGGCAATGTACCAATGCCGGTATTTCAAGGATTAATTTAACTAGCATCCATCTGGCAGGTTTTCATTTTGTAAATAGGTAAATTCCTTATTATATTCCCCCCTCTATTCTGTCTTATGTTGGAATCTCTCTAAATATGCCTAACAGGCCCAAAGAAAACACATACAAATTCTAGAAATGGGTAGGTGTATTTTCTACAGCTCCAGTGCTGCAAAGGCTCTTAACAGTGCATTGACTACATAGCATGTTTAGAAGTAAATACATTTTAGTGACTATTTGGCTATTAGGCTCAAATGTTGCTCTCTTAGGGTGCGTCTACACTTGTGAATTAAGTTGACTTAATTTAATCTGCCTCTACACTACAATTTCCTTAAATCAATTTAAGCTACTGGGGCTTCCCCACTGACCTCCCTGCCACGGTGGCTGGCACAGCCAGAGCCTGGCGTGCCCACCCACAGGGCAGGACGCAGCCCTGCCCACCCTGCTCCTATACCCTGCCCCTGCCCCTGTCCTGCTCAGCCCCCATTGTATCAGGGTACAATGGGGCAAATGCTGAGCCCCCTGGCACTTTGGAAGGGGTGCCCCCCCACCACCATGGACCAGTCCCAGGTCCATCTAGCCCCTAGAAGTCAACTTAGGCGTCCAATGTGGACGCTCTAAGTCGATTTGGCAAAGTCCACTTTCAGTCGACTTAATTTTATAGTGTAGACATGCTAAGTCGACTTCTTTTGACAAGTGTAGACATAGCCTTAAAGATTAGAGTATGCCTCTTAGAACTAACAAGTCTTGCCTTTTCTTTCCTTATATTGACCCTTTCATTGTAAGACTCAGACAACGTGATCTCTCCCACGTTACCAATACTTACAAAGGCAGGAAAGACTATATTGCAGCCAACTGCTGCTAAGCTGCAGTTAAAGCATGTTGCAACTTAGGGGAACTGGACAGAACAT
This sequence comes from Pelusios castaneus, assembly GCA_007922175.1. NCBI lineage: Eukaryota > Metazoa > Chordata > Testudines > Pelomedusidae > Pelusios > Pelusios castaneus. The sequence continues at coordinate 4,334,395 of ML685805.1, read as the reverse complement.
GACTGATCTATCTTAACATTAAAACAGTAGTACCATTGGATCTGTACTTGCATGATGGAAGATATTAATTCTACATGTGCGTTAGATTTGAGAAGCTGAATGTTTCAAAATTGGGTGTTGTGATAATTAGGATATAACAGATTAGAAACCTTGTAACAGGAGTCCCATTACACAAGTGCAATTAAGATGCTCTCAGAGGGTTTTTGGTACATTTTAAGAGAAGCTCTTTAGAAGACTAGCAAATTTATTTATTGCATGAGCTTTCGTGGGAGAAAATCCCACTTCGTCAGATGCTTTGAAGCGTCTTACTTTGAACCGTCTGACAAAGTGGGATTTTCTCCCATGAAAGCTCATGCGATAAATACATTATATTAGTCTTTAAAAACGCCACAGGACTCCTTGTTTGTTTTGCTGAACTAAACTAACAGGGCAACCCCTTTGGAACTCTTAAAATAAGACACTGCACAATCAGTGTATGGCGTTATATAAACTTAATTTTGCAAGCAGCTGGAAATCCATAGTTAACACTATTCAAAGTGTCTAAAAAAGCATTCATAACCAGAACACAAGACAGCTAAATCCAAACATGAAACAATTGCCTCAAGTAAATGTAGTCTCCTGTAAACCAGTTAACACAACTTATTTTAAAATTCATCATATACAGACAACCATGATGTAGTCTTACCAGCAAGTATTTTTCTTGTCCATATACATACACTGTATTCATCGCATAGTAAGATTTGTGCTCTGCACGTATTTGCCTCTGTCTCTGAGAACACAGAGAATTTAAAGGTGAGACAGTTAACAGTAACTTCCTACCCCTAAAAATTGTATTGAAAATAATTGTCCAGGTTTCTACACAGCTTTGCCTGCTTAATATCAGAGAACTATAATGATGTCTTATATTCTGAAGGCTTCTCAGAGTGCTAGTAACATGTAGCTGTAGCACATTTTGTCACAGGTCCTGAAGTATTAAAGATTAAAACTGAAACTACTAATGTGAAAGGAAACGAACAAAGCCTATTTTGTAATGCAGTGTCCTCGAATGTCATATCCGTCATTTACTCGATAATTTGGAAAATTCTCCCATCCCTGATAGGTCTCCCAAACATTACTGCTAGCAAGTGAGGTTTGAAGGCAGCTACATGCTGTCAGCAGGGTTTTGTTGCCTAAACTTAACTCTCAATATTATTCAATTACAACTCAGATTAAAAAAAAAGTTTCTTACCATTAGGTTTCTTCCAAGAAATCCCTGGAGAACTCCACTTTTCCCACAGCCTTTCATCCCAATAACATTACATCTGAACACATTCCTTTGAGTCTGCCTTTTCTGGAGGTCTATCTTTTTATCTCTAGTTACTTTAAAAAAAATTTTTTTAATTCCTACAGTATGAACAGTTAAATTACTTAAATTGTATCTGAAACATTTCTAATTCAAATCTTTAACACCCAATGGCACACACTTTTAAAAACTGTAAGTGAACAAAATGCAAATTAATTCAATAGGAACTGAGCCAATCTTTTCATATGATGGTGTCTTTTATTTTAAAAGTCCATCTTTTACATGTATACTTTTTTATTTTTATATGCAAACTAGAAATCTTTCCAAGATATATTCCTTTTCAAAATATGTCTGTGTTCTAAGCAGAAAGGAGGGGGAAAAAAACAGGATATGTCATTTAAACTCAATTTACTGCTTGGCAATTGAGTGGGTGACACTGATTTTAAAATAATCTACCAAATTGTATTATTTGAGATAATTACCTGTAATTGCTGATGCTTGAGACTCTTGCTCTGTCAGTATTGAATACCCTAAATAACCCAAATACTCCAGGCAGCGCTGTACATCTAAATATGTAGTTAATCTAGGAGAAAAAAAGAGGGAAAACATTCCCAACCAATCATTCCTAAATTGCCAACATGCACCATTCCAGATTTCTATTAAAAGTATCCATATTCTGTGTAACATATCTGGCAAGAGCAAAGTGTTCTGGTGGCATACAGTAATGAGAACACAAGTGTTTGAAAGTTAAATGGCACTAATTTGATTAATATAATGAACCCATGATACTATGAAAGCAGTCTTTACTAAGATCTAATCATTCATGCTTGACAACTTGTACAGTGCTTTACACATCACAAAATGAATGTGGTTCCCTCCCTGTATTTCCAACTCATTGTCAAGAGGAAAGTAAACAGAAGTAACATCCTAAATATTTACAGGCAGTATAAAGAGAGAAAATATGGACTAATTATTTTTTTTGGGGGGTGACTTAATGATCATGCTACTAAAGACAGATTTCTGAATTTTGTTGAAAGTCTTGAAAGAGCCGTCACTGGACACAGCCCAAATTCCAGAACAGCCTGTGGTTCTCTGAGTAGCAGACAACAGAGTCGCACAGAAAGCTCTACTGTTAAGGACAATTCTTGAACATTTTTTACTTGCTTCCCTTCTACATATGAGCAGATCTTCAACCGGAAGCTCTTAAAATGGGATCTTTTAAGTTAATGTCCTCAAAACTGTTCCTACACATTAGTTCTCTAAAGCGTTTGGCCACGTTCAAAAGAATCTTAAAAGGTATCTGAAATGGAACCATCCAATAGCTTTTCTTTGATAATTACAATAAAAAATTCTTTCATAGGCGATATCTGGTAAACTATGTTCCAGAGAGGCAGCCTGTCCTTCTTGGTTTTGTGAAACTATGTATTAATTATATAGCAAACACATGGCTTTATTTGACTTAGAATTACGTAAATCAAACAAACTGGATTTTGGGTGGGCATGACTATCCATGCTCTCAAAGAAGCTCCTAAGGACAGCAGGATTGACAGACAAAATCCAGAAATAATATTCATCTCTTACATATTAGTGTGACAACGGATGATTGGTACCGAAAGTTAGTATTTCTAGAAACCTATGTTTCAGTTGTGTATAGGCTCCATAGGAAGAAATTTAGTGATTTCAGATTAGCCCCTTCTTACATGGACGCTAATATAAAGACCACACCATGTACTTTAATAAGACTGGTGATGTTTGGTTAGGAAAGGACCAGGATCCAGTGGCAGGATCCAGGTGTATGGATATATATTGGCAAAGTTGGTATAGGAATATAAAAGGACCAAGATTGGCAAAGTAAGGGTGACAGAGATCAGGATTGATTTTCATTGGCTGAATTTTGTGGTGAAGCTTGCACATGTTTTCCATGCTACTCAATCCTCTAGTCAGAGATTACATTCTGGCCCTAATCTGCCAAAGCACCAAACAAAACAAAAGGATTTTAACACCAAAGAAATCAGCTATAGATAGTTAAGTGAATTTCTCTACAAGTCAAAATATGTAAACATGACAGATGTAAATGTTCTGGAAAATGTATTGAAGGTTAACTTAATTAACTTAACTAAATTAACTTAATTCGAACTAGAAAAATTTAGTTCAAACTAAGCAAGTGCCATTCATGGCACTCGCTTAGTTCGAATTAGCGAATTGCATTGAGTTCAATGGGCCGGTTAGTTCGAACTAAGCAATTAGTTCAAATTAACATGGCCACATTGGTTAGTTCAAATTAACCCTTAGTTCGAATAGCCTATTCGAATTTATTAGTTCGAATTAAGGAAGCCCTTAAATCAGTATGCCTCTCCTAGGGACGGTGGTAGCTACATCAATCGTAGTCAACAACTTTTAGTGCAGACTAAACCCCAGTAAGGGGATAAACTGGAACTTCATTAAGGCATTTCATGGAGAACTTCTGGCTCTGAATGAAGCATGGTTTCATAAATGGAAAGGACAATGTTTTACTGAGCAAGTCATTTAATTCTGCAGTCTTTATAGCAATACTCTTTTCTATGCCCTGTAAAACAAGGGCAGTGAGTTTAACTCTGAGAATTACAATCAATTCTCTAACTACTGTTACTGCAGTCTCAGGAACTCATCTGTAAAAGAGAAGTCTTCAGTTTTGGCACCATATTTGCTATAAACCTTTATTTAAGAAGCAACACTGCTGGTGTTATGTATATAACTGATTAGACCTGAAAAACAACAAAAATCATTCACATTTGTACAACTGTGGCATCTTAATTAGCAAAGTAATTTACAAGTATTCAATGGAGCAGATCACTCCGACAACAGTCATCAACAAATTTTAAAACACTAGTCTGAAGATCTTCAGTCACTTCACCAGATTTACTATTCTTTTTTTAAAACAAAAGACTTGCATAGCATATTTAGAACAATGCAGATAAACGTGCAATAAAACAGGTTGTTGCGTATTGTGAGTCACTGCAGGGTCCTAATATAACTCTTAAATCAACAGCAACACATAACAGGCCATACTTACGTCCACTGAGAAAGAAACCCCTGGTACGTTATCCATCCCCTTTCATTTGTACAAACAGTGTTGTTGACATCAGGTCCCCATGGCATATATGGGAAGACTTTGAATAAATCTTTGAGTTCATCAGGGCTCAAAGCACAATCTCTGTCCTGGAAATATGCATAAAGTTGTACATCAGATACAAAATAATACAGATGTAGGCCACACGTATTCTCATCAAAATGTATTTGCAAATGTAATGTATTTCTTGCCTACAATTAAATGGTCAGTGCAGGCACTCATTCCATAGGGGTCTGGTTCCTTGATAAATTGACATTGAAAGCGAATTTAAGGGATGCCTTTCCCTAAAGAAGTTGGGGAAGTTGAGAAGACAACCCCATTTCTCCAGCACTTAAAACTCATATGGGGGGAAGGGTTTTGGAGTCCCTGTTATAGGCTAGGATCAGGTGTGGCAGACGATAGGTTGACAGCAGAAACAATTAAGGAAGGAGTCATGACCTGCACTGTATACGTTATTGTTAAATAGCTCTGACCTAAATAAACTACTGCCCTTGGATCCTGTCCTTCTACCACATGTTCGGGACAACAGGTAGTTGGATATGAAACTTTCTTCTCTAGGTCACATGTCTGAATTCAGCTTGGATCACTAGGAGCCAAACGTAGGTTAAGGATTTACTTATGATAGGTGAATAATCAGTTTAAAAAGAAGTCTTCTCAGGCCTTGTACATACGAGAAAGGGTAATTATACCAGCAGTTGAATACTGTGCTTCTTCTGGAAGAACTCATACCAGTTTCCAGAAAAAAAGAAACTGTTTAGACAAACGCACTTTTCTGTCAGTATAATTGTATCTACACTGGGGCTTTTGCTGGTATAAAAATATTGTTTAAAAGAAAACTCACGCCCTATGTGATAAAGTTTCTACTGCAGAAAAGGCCACAAACACACAGGAAAGAGTCACAGCTGTTTCTTTAAATTAAGAATTCAAGTACATAAAATGGAGAATAACCTTAAACCCCCAAAACACTGGCTCTTTTGTGCAAATTTCTTTCAAACGTTAATTCTACATAGGTATTTGTCACCTCTAACTATACTGATTATGTGTATGTAAAATTAGTATTATTTTAAATACAATTTCAAAACATGGTAAGAACACTTTTCCTGGCTTAGGAATATCACTGATCAATGCTACTTTTGATAGGGTAGCAGAATATGACTGCCTGGGGAAGAGCTCTTCTGTAGACTCAACTAGAGCCCTGTGCGGATTCAAATATGTGGATCCGCTCTGATCTACTTCTGCAAGAAATGGTCCGTGGATATCTGGGTTGTAACTGCATATGTGGATATAAGGCGTATATCTGTGTATTTGCAGGGCTCTAGCCCTGTACAGATAAAAATATGTGGATCTGTATCCAATCTGCATCTGCAAGAAATGGTCTGTGGATATCAGCATTGTATCCGCCGATGTGGATATCCGTGGATTTGCAGGGCTCTAGACTCAACCTGTCAGGAGTCGGCAGCCTCACAGACTTGCAGCTGCTATGTAATCAGCACTAGCCATTCAACTCCAAGAGCAGAAGAGAGCATGATCCTTGGTCCAAGAAAACTAGAAGAAATGGGGAGGTCCTACAGGAAACCCTAGGAATTGCCAAGCTTCAGCAGAAAGACTGAATTTTATTCTATTGTTACTTGAGCTAACAAAGCCTAGCCCCAGGAAGGAGATACATTTAAAGCATGTATTGACCTTTTCTGGAGTAAGGTACTAATGTTACCTGCTCACACAACAATTTAAACACAAGAGAGATGGCTCTCGCAATTTAAACTACTGATTTAGTTTTCTGTGCCATATTAAAAATGAATATTGGCTTATACTTTTTCTTGGAGTTTGAAAAATAAAATAGACTCAGCTTCATAAACTTCAATCCAATCTTAATAGAAGGTAAAAAAAATGTCCTTGACATTAGGCACTGATGTTGTTGTACAGATCAAGACAAGGAGTTAAGAGTCAGAAAACATTTCTGAATATTATACAAACACCAAGTAAGTCAGACTAAAAGCTTACCAAATCATGCTTATCAAAAGTGCTTTGGAGAAACAAATACGCATGGTGATTCAATTCTGTTGTGCAGTCCGAAGGAGTTTTTAGCCTGTTTATTAAACAAGAATGAAAAATTAATCACATAATAAATAGTGTAATTCTTCCAAGAAAAACATATGAAAAAGCATATCGTGTTTTATTTTCTGCCATCAGCTTCCTTTCTGTGTTACTGGGGAGAACAAAGCAACCACTGTCTACTAGTTGTAAAATCATCTGTAATAGAAGGTACCTTCAGATACAGCAGGAATATCAGTTGCATTCTATGAAAAAGAGATGGATAGGATTGTCCAAAGAAAATAAGGGAATTAGGCACTTAAAATCCCTTAAGATTCTCTGAGAATCTCATCCTAAAGGAGCTAAATGCCATAGAAAGTGCTGGGGAGTTTTAGAACTGTCCCAGTTGTAACGATGAATCAGAAGAGAATGATTTCTCGCATGTTAAGCAGTGTGGGCTATTGGTTGGCTTTTAGAAAATACGTCTCGCTCCTTTAATTGCAAAACAGTCAGAGAATCACTTGTGCTGCAGCTTCAGAGCAGGTCGGCTCTGCTGACCAGAAGAGACTCTTTAGGAGTATGCTGGTGCGGGAAAAGCCCTCTTTTACCCGGACCAGATGGAGCGCCCATCCTTCCACCAATGGCTGTAATTAAATACCAGGTTTTGTCATGATCCACTGTGGGCATTACACTAGTTGCTCCTTTCTCATGGGGCTGGGACAGAACTTTTCCTCACTAGATTGGCCAAGGCAAGATGGGGTTTTTTTCCTCTTCCAGCAGGTATGGGGCTTCGGTGGGGAGAACATGAAATGGAGGCTACGCTTGCATGTTGCAACTCACTAAGTAAGTGTGGGGCAAATGTCCAGTGCAGTACGCCATAAGAAAGGAATATGGTAATCAGATAAAGAGGACTGGTATAGGACTTAAAGGACTTGTTCTTTAAAGAAGTGGAAAGGGGAATTTGGAGTTCCTCTGACTAGCACAGCAAGGACCCAATCCCCCCTCAACTCTCTTTCAAGGGTAAGGGGTGGCAAGGTCCCAGCAGCAAGCCGATTGAGGACCAGTATGGGTGCGGGGGAAGAGCAGATCACAGCCTCCTCCAGGTTCATGTAAATGATGACAGAATTACCTGCACTGCACACTTTTATCTGCGAGGTACTCCCTGACATTTAGGGATAAAGTAGAGGCCTAATTAAATGACATCCAGTGTCTCCTGTCCTTCTTCCGACATAGCTGGACAAAGAATAATTAAATCCCAGGTTCTGGTCGTAAACTGAGTATTCAGGGAAGGAATTTTCTTATTCCACCATCTGACTCCTATTGCACAACTGGCTTCGTGAGAGACAAGAGTTTGCCTTCCTCTTAAAAGTAAAGTATGGGCTTCTGCCAAGGACAGCCTCTGGAGTCCTTTCATTCTGTCTTCATAAAGGAGAACTATTCTGCTCCAAGAAGCTGATCCAACACCCAAGAAAGAAATCAGAAAGGACTTCCATATACTTCCACAGGCATTAATTAGGCCTTTAGGGCACATGCCTAACTGAAGTGACATACATCAAAAGATTACTATCTATCTATTAATGTGTGTATGTAAATGTAAATATTACTGACAAGGTTGGGGGCTGTCTTTGCTAAACCAAGTACGTACTACGCAATCTAAAGGCATGAAATACACATTCTATGTAAAATTAACAACTGAAACATACGGAGGAAACAAATATTCAGGGGTGAGCTCTAGGTCATCATCATATCCAAAGCGGCGTAATACTGTCCAAGTTGTTTCATGTCTTCCTCGCTGAATAAAAAGTGTGTGTAGAAAAAGAAAACCTGAAATTAAATGATAATTCTTAAGACTTTGAAATCGTTAGGATTTACATTTTGAGGGTTTTTTTAAAGTGAATGAATACAAAACAAAAAATACAAGCATAAAAGCACAATATAGAATATATAAAATCTGAATGAATAAATGACTTTTTTACCTTCAATTTGTACAAGTTTAAAACTTCTATAATTATTATTTTCTTAAATTTTGTTTTCTGAGTTTTGGAACCAGCATTTTATTACAAGCTTTTAATTTGTATCATGCTAAAAGTTTTTATGAAGTCTCCATTAAATACACAAAGAATGACAACCTTAGATGGCCGTTTCATGGAAACGTATGTTAGTTTTCCTACGTCAAGGATCAAGGATAATTTTTTGAGAACTTCTCACATTTTACTGAAAACGTATCTTATTCCTCCAGTTCAATCCACATATGATTCATTAAGGCTGTGTCTAGATTAGGCTTTTCCCCCTACAATTTCTCATGTTTGCTGTTACAATTGCTGCTCCCACACGCAGTAGAAAAGATTTTGCCTTTAATTTTTACCACCTGCTCTGAACAAGTCTACTTTACCAGTCATTAAAATGCTAGTAAGAACCAATACCTTATGTACATTAGCACTCCCCCTTGCAAAATCAACCAAATAGTCTACTCTAAATGGAAACTATAGAAGTAACCAAGAGAGAATTTCTTTGAATCAGCGCTCAATTCAGCCAATTTGGTCCGTTAAGCATTCTCCACTGGAACACCATTTCCTTCCCCACAATTATTCTTCAGTTTAAATTGTCCTCAGAAACAATATCATAACCACACTATGACCAACTCTTGTGGCCAACAGAAAAAGAAACTGAATTCATATTCAATCATTTTTTCCTCTTTTAATAACAGATTACACAGCCTTGTATCAACTTTAAATGTTTCTCTTCAAAGAATACCTACCTTTTAACGTTAATCCATTATCAGAAACGCCATCACTTAGATTTTTTCTGACTACATTCTTTACATCTTCCAACGCCTGAGGTGCTAGTGGCGTATTAAAACAAATTCTCTAACAAACAATGAAAAAGCATATTAGAAACACTGGTATTAAACTAATCATACCATATGCCCTGCTCAGTGTGCAGTGTTAAAAGCCATGTTAATGTAATGGTAGGGACAATCCAAGCAAACTCTGAATTAAAGCAGAGCAGGCAGGACTGTTCCTTGCTAATTGGTACTGCTCCCATATAAGAACAGACCAGACCAGGGTATCTGTTACTTGCCTCAATTTCAAGACTGTTATTCACAACCATGGAAATACAGTATGGGGGACCCTCAGGACGGTCTACAAACCTGTATTACACAGCAGAAGTGGGGATGTAGAAAAACCCTTTTTAGTTTTCCAAGAAAAGTGTTGCTGTTTGCATGTTTAAATTGACAAACGCAGGATAGTCCATTGATTTATGGTCTTAGCAATAGCTAGCCACAATTCAAGTTGGAGAAGTTTTAACTCTGCATTTCATTTCTTCGCTCTAACATGTAAGGATAAATGTAGTTCCATACCAGAAACATTAAGCCTGACTTTTGTCTCAATTATTTTACTCCTGCATCATTCCAATGACATCTGTGGAGTAACTCCTGATTTTTAATCGGATTGCGAGAAGAATGAGGCCCAGTACCTTTTAGGGGCAAAAAACCAAAAAACCCAAAGATGATTTATGAAGGGCAGTATTTTGCACTACCCACTGGGGGTTTGGAAAAAGACTTCCGCCATCCCCATACACAGAACTAAAAGTACAATCTCACTGGAAATACTGAGATGGTAATAGCTTCCCCGAGGGAACATGACCTATGGTCAACTCCTATATTCGCATCAGCAGGGAAGACAGGACGTAGTGCACCTATGTGTTATGTGGTTACGGGCTCCTCTGGAACTCAATGAGAAATTCTAGTCAGGTTGGCAGTCCACTCCAGTCCCCAAGCAGAGGGTAGTGCTTTAAAAGGCACAATCTAGCCAGAGAGCAGTTTAACTATTAAAAATTAAAAGCAGGTATCTGAAGGCTATCAGGTACCTCAGCTTGTTTTGCTAGTATTTTACAGCTGAACTACCAGACAATACAACAGAGTCTTGTGGCACTTTTAAAGACTAACAGATTTATTAATTGCATGAGCTTTCGTGGGAGAAAATCCCACTTCGTCAGACGCTTTGAAGATAGGAAAGTTACAGAGTGGGAGGAAATTAAATGCAGGGGAGTGTATGACATAGCATCAGGTCAGGCTGTAACAGCAAATCAAAATAGGTGTTAGGATTCAAAACACTGGGGAACAGCACATGAAGGAGGGGGAGGTCAATTCACTTGATGTAATGCGAGAAAAATCCATTTCTCCCACGAAAGCTCATGCGATTAATAAATCTATTAGTCTTTAAAAGTGCCACAAGACTCTGTTGTCTTTCTACAATAGACTAACACGGCTACCCCTTTGGAATTTGACTACCAGACAATAGATATGGATAAGACAGGGGTGGAGTTAGGTGGGGGAGAGTGATAAAAAGAAAAATAGTAGGGACCTACTTGAAAGAAGTTGAGCTCCGCATCACTTAGAGTGCCATCATTATCCTGATCAGAGATTCTGAAGATGCGAGTGAGAGCTTTTATACAGGCAGGTTTCATCTGCAGATCAAGAGAGAAATTATCGATCGCTTTCAGAAGGAATTTTTTTTTTTTTTTGGCTTAAATATGGAAACCATTCTAAGGCACAACAGAGCACTACGTAGAATTCAAATAGATATTGGCAATGTAATGTTTGTTTTGTTTTAGATTTTTGAAATGGGCATTCAGAAAATTATAACATGCAAGAAAAAGCAAAACCCAGCAGCATTAAATGTATATTCAGAAAAAGAGTACAAAAAGTAATTTTTGATATTACCACCTTAAAAAAAATCTTGAATCTATCCTTGCCAGCTGAAAAATCCCAAAGCATCCAAACATAAAAATGCATACCACCGCACCCCCAAAAAAGTTCTCTGTTAGTTATCTTATTGTGATATAAAGAGATTTTAAAAACTAATTTGTTCACACAGATCTGAGGAAAATAATGTACCTAATCTTTCCTAACTGAGGTGCATAAGGCCAGTGGTTTTCCACGTGTGGTCTGCAAATCCCTGGGGGCTGCAGACTATGACTAAGGGACCGAGAAAGGCTGTCATTTCCACAGAACAGTGGTTGTCAACCCGGGGTCTGCAGACTATATCTAAGGTTTCCAAAGGGGTCCCACGCTTCCATTCAAAAATTTTAGGGATCCACGTATAGAAAAAGGTTAAAAACCACTGCACTGAACTATTTTGGCCTTCCTCAGCCCCTATATGATCATTTTTTAAATGAGCATTTACATTAATCCAGAAGAGAGCAACAAAAATAAGAGGTTTAGAAAATAAGACTTATGAGGAAAGGTTGGAAGAATGGGCATGTTTAGTTCTGGGCAAAGGCAGGGAGTACCTGATGATAGCCTTCAAATATGTTAGGGGCTGTTACAGACTCATAGACTCGAAGGTCAGAAGGGACCAGTATGATCATCTAGTCTGACCTCCTGCCCAATACAGGCCACGAAACCTCACCCACCCACTCCTCTAATGAACCTCCAGCCTATGGCTGAGTTATTAACTCCTCAAATTGTGATTTAAAGACTTTAAAATACAGAGAATCAACCAGCAAGTGAGTGAGCCATGCCGAAGGCTACAGAGGAAGTAAAAAAAAAAAAAGCCCCAGCACCCAGGCCAACCTGCCTTGGGGGAAAATTCCTTCCTGACCCCCAAAATGGTGAGTCAGAACAGCCAGTCAAGAAAAAATTATCTGAAATAACTCAGAATCCACCCCATCTAATGCCCCTTCCCAGCTCACTGGCATATCTATCACCAGTAGTAAAAAATGGACAATTGCCATACTAAGCCGTCCCATGAGATCATCCCCTCCATAAATGTATCAAGCTCAGTCCTGAAGGCAACTATGGTTTTCGCCCCCATGGCTCCCCTTGGTAGACTATTCCAGAACTTTACTCCTCTACTGGTTAGAAACCTGCGTCTAATTTCAAGCCAAAATTTCCCGATGGACAGTTTGTATCCATTTGTTCTTGTGTCCACATTGGCGCTATATTCAAATAATTCCTCTCCCTCCCTGGTATTTATCCTCTGATGTATTTATAGAGAGCTATCATATCCCCCCTCAGCCTTCTTTTGGTTAGGCTAAACAAGCCAAGCTCTTTAAGTCGCTTCTCATAGGGAAGGTTTTCCATTCCGCGAATCATTCTTGTAACCCTTCTTTTTTTTGTGTGGAACGTTCCTGTAAACGCCTTCTTAGATATATCTTCTTAGATATATACCAGCTTCTGTGTAACAATGAAGATAAATCTAAAAGGCATTTACAGGTACATTCCACACAAAAAAAGAATTAAATTCAATGGCTCTAGAGCTACGGTGAACCTTTACTGAATAAGCACATGGATCCATATTCAACTGGTTTAGACAGGGTTTCAGGAAAAGCCATGGGGCCAACTGTAACCATGTTATCTGTCCTCTCTCATCGATTGGACAAAGCACTAAGCACATGGACCAAGAGCATAAGAGAGGAAAAGCTGCTGAGATTTCCCCCCAGGTGAGAGAGAAAAAAAGAAAGACAGGGAATTCCCTCCTAATAATTAGGGCGATGGGGGCGGGGGGGTAGGGGAGAAAAAAGAGAAAATGCTTCTCCCACCACTAGCCACAAAATGTTGACGTGTGAAAGAAAAAAAAGGGGATGATGACACTAACAGTACTGTGGTGATAGACTGTCATTGCGCAACAGCACCAGGGAAGAGCAGGATGTGCAAAGTCAGGCCGTGACTACTTTGCAGCTTTCCTTTACTCAGTGTTTGAGGCTGAAGTGGCTTTCCTCAATGATGTGCAATGCACAATAAGGGATACGTTCAACACCCCTATTAATAGATACATATATTATTATAAAAATCCACAAGCATCAGGGTAATCCACTGGTCTAATTTCCTTGTATACTAGAAAACTAGCTATGGGTGTTACTAGAACATCGGAAAAAACAGGCACCCGTATTTCTAAATCTCTCTTGTCAAAGATTCACAACAGTGCTCTAAAAGAATTCTGCTTTCCATTATGCTGGAGTAAATCAGGAGGAACTACCCTGCAGTAAATAGCGTTACATTGGAAATTATATCTGCGTTAATGGAGAACAGAATCATTTGACAATCATACAACCATGACCTAATCAAATGTGAAAATCAATGTTCAATGGTTTGTCCATGTAATTAATTGGGATGTAAAAATAAACATTCTTCATTGTTCTTTCATCAGGACATGGTAAAAGTCACGGCTCTGATTAATGTAACAGACCATAAGTGTAATGGAGCTGGCACATGATGACCAGCTCTTAAACAAAAATAATCAAACATGGAGGGAAAAAATCCACTACGATGAAAGCAGCATAAAAAAAGCAAGTGAAACCAATATTTTATTATGTTAACTTAACTGTATTCTGAAAAGGATTTGGCCAAAGTTTATTACTATTCTAGAAAAATAAAGTACCTCTTTTTCTTCTGGACAATAGAGAGGCCCTGTAGGGTGCAAAACCGCTTTCTGTGCATAATAGAATAGCTCAGATATATTCTTCAAATTTTTGGCTGAACACTGAAAAAGAAGTCTTGAAATTAGTTCATTGTTTTGAATATTCGATCACTTCTTTGGGTGTCTAAATGGAAGCTGAACTCTTCCGCAAATGTGGGTGCTGTGTTCCTTTGCAAAGCCGAGGCCCACGTGTTTGCAGTGACTAGCTCAATGGGTCTCTAGAGTTAGCCTGCTGGTATTACTGCAATACAAACGACAGCACAGCAATTTTGAGTTGCTACATCATTATTACATTCTGAAAAGCTAATGTACAAACTTGACAGCAATGTCGTACTTGCTATTCATTCCAAAATTTAGGAGCATACCTCTACGCACGTTTCTATCTCTGTGTATTGGTTCATAATAGGAAGGATGGTCTCCATGCTGCTATATTCCACTAGATCAGATTTGTTTCCAACCAAAATAAGGGGAAGCCTGAAAACATAAGATTTATCAGAGGAGATTTACAATGAAAGAGGGGCTGAACATACCTATTTTATTTGGCAATTGACTCTACTCCAGAGGAAGTGACCAATTTGCATTTCTGTTATTCTATGAATAACTAGGCACCAGTGGTAAATAGCAAGAATGAGAATAAATTAGCAGTTTTAGATTTCTTTCATAACAGCATCAAACGAATTATGACTAGCGCTTAATTTACGTACTGCTCTACTTGTGCTGATTTGTGCACATATTTCTAAATCTCTCTTGTCAAAGATTCACAACAGTGCTCTAAAAGAATTCTGCTTTCCATTATGCTGGAGTAAATCCGGAGAAACTACCCTGCAGTGCTCTACTTGTATTGATTTTTGAAAAAGTTAAACTGTGTGTCTAGTTACTTATAAAGCTTCCATTATACACAGTAACACAGAAAATCTCCTATGGATATTTTGTAGGCATTCTACTGCACACTGACATTGTGCTATGCTTGCAAAGATCTGAAAGCTGGTCCACTGGGTGAAAACAATCATTGTGTACACTGCCCTTGAAGAAATCCCCAACGGTGACTCAAAGAGCAGATGAGGACAATAAATGGGACAACATTCCCATGAAAGGTATTTTTCCTAAGTCAGAAATTCAGACACAGAAAGGACATTCTGTCTTAAGCCAATAAAAAGCAGGAGATTCAGAATGCAAATTGCATCTCCTGTGCTTGGACTGTCACAGAACTTTCTTCAAAGCTCTGCTTTGATTTCTCAGCTTCCAAAATTTCATAGACCTGTAGAAAGTTTAAAATATCTAGATCTTAGATACATCAGAAGTCTGCCCATGAAGGCAACATTATGATCAACCCCTGGACGGTCTCTTATCCTAACTGGCATCAGCAGAAAACTAGTGGAGGCCATTCTAGCAGAAAAAGTAGAAAGGCATTCACGTATATGGTGCAAGCTAGCAATGAAATTTTTAAGCCACTTGCTAGTTGAAAATATTTGTAAAAAATGTAGGGTGTAAAGCTACTTCAAATTAACTTCACAGATTAACTCTTTTGACTGAACAAGACCCTCAACGTTATTTAACAACCCCCATCACCTTAGCGTTTAGGTCTATTTCATGTTTCTTCCTCCCTCTCAGTACGTACCTACTATCTTTGTCTGTTCTTTCACTGATGAGAGGAATCCACCTGCTTGTTACCTAAAGCAACATGATAATCTTATCAAGAAAACATACATGTAGGCTGATATGGCTGAATTGCAGACAATAAACTTGGAAATGGCTTGTTGTGGTCTCTTGCTTTCTGAGATTATTGTTAGTTGAGAGGAGCATCACATTTGGCCAGAAGGGAGTAGGAAGAAAAAAAGGAAAGCATAAGCTGATTGAAAGCAACCTTCGCAGCTGACTGTTACATGGGATTAACAGGCTGAGATGGGAATTTTGTTCAGTACTCTGTTTGGGAGAATGGCACATCCAACAGGAAACCCTGAGGTGACAGTGCTGAACAGAGAAAACAGAAGGACTAACGGGAACCACCAGGAAGAGAGTAGCACTGATAAGACTATACACCACATAATATTTCCAGTGAGAGTTTATGCTCTTTAAATATTCAAGAACAAAGTTTTCACTGTCCCTTCAGATACCCGTTCATAGGAGACACATCTTAAACAGCAGCTAGGTACTATAAAAGGGGTTTTCATCATACCTTGTCAATAGAATTCTTGTTGTTAACAGCATAGACTATGCAAATTACATTAGCCTAAAACAAAAAAGAGAAACCCTTGAATCCTGAATGTGTGGATTCCCTAGAACAGCAAACAGTTAAAAAGCATACTTAGCAACATCACAACAAAAGAGTGAAAAATGCATTATTGTTGGTCAGTGTTTGTGCCCCTGGCTTGCCCAGACAATTTAATTACTGATTGATTGCCTGAAGAGACCAGAGAAAGGAGTTTTCTGCAGAGTCACATTCCAGGGCTACGGTGGCATAAGCCTTCCAATAGTTCAAGACAGAATCCCTTTAAAGTGAACAGCTTTTTATAAACAGCAGAGGAAAATCAAGGAGCAGAAGCTGCCTTATTAGATTCTAGCTAATCCCAAATTGTCGCTTACCTGGGATATTTCATGGTGAAGCTGCTCATCACTTTGTTCCGCTTCTGCAAGTGACAGGAAAAAACATCATTGCTATTCTAGATCTTCTAAACTAAGCCAGAGAATATCTTACAGTACTCAATTGGGGTAAAGCCATTATGTGAACGGCTCTTTTGGGTTTTAATTCCTTTTTAGCCAAGTATAAGAAACAAAACTATGCTTCTAATTCAAAGGCAGTGAATTGATGTTCTTACTACTATGCAGGAACTGAGATCTGCACACAGATTTCCAGTATGAACTTAAAAGCTTAAATAACTGCACAGCGACATGTTCCCTCTGGAATGCGTGCTGGATTGGGTCCCCTATATTTTCTACCACCCCCTTTTTGGGATACTAAACTGATGCTGTTGTCCTTGTTCACTCCACTGATGACTTAATAGCGGTGCTCAAACAAATGAACAACAAATCGCAGCTTCAAAGAGATACTGCAGAATTGGAACTGATATGTAAATTCGACTCCTTTGCCTCAGGGTTAAACAGGGACCACGGATTTTATTCTCATTACAACAGGTGATTTGACCTCACCTGCTGTTTCCCAATGTTTGAATCCCAACCCCTATTCTGATTTGCTGTTACAGCCTGACCTGATCCTGTGTCATACATTTCCCTGCATTTAATGTCCTCCCATTCTGTAAGTTCCCCATCTTCAAAGCATCAGACGAAGTGGGATTTTCTCCCATGAAAGCTCATGCGATTAATAAATCTGTTAGTCTTTAAAAGTGCCACAGGACTCCTTGTTTGTTTGACTGACCTAGACTAACACGGCTACGCCTTTGGAACTATTCTGGACATGTAATTCAGGATAGCATCAAAAGGGGTGAAAATATACATGATTGTAAGGAATGTCACAAAGAAGCAAACTTCAGAAGTGTTTTGGAGTATTTACTAGAAAGTGATCTTCTTTATCATGACCTCAAGCAAGTGTTCGCTGCTGAGTCAAAAGTAGGTCCCTGTCTTCAATTAGGGAAAAGACTAACTGTACTGTCTCTACTGTCCATAACAGAAGACAAACCTGAAACAGGGTGGTAGTAAGATCTTTAGTTAATGTAGTAATTTAAAAATCACATATTCATCATAGGAATTGGTAGTGTAAACAGCAGAATTACCTGAAGTATTCCGTAATAATTTAGACTAAGAGAGAAAGGACTCCAATATATGAAAAACAAACAAGGAGTCTGGTGGCTCTTTTAAAGACTAACAAATATATTCATCGCCTGAGCTTTTGTGGGAGAAAATCCCACTTTGTCAGATGTTTGAAGATGGGAACTTACAGAAAGGGAGCAAAATAAATGCCTGCTCTGACCTGACCCTATGACTTACACTCCCCTGCATTTATTTTGCTCCCATTCTATAAATTCCCCATCTTCAAGCATCTGACGAAGTGGAATTTTCTCCCACGAAAGCTCAGGCGATAAATATATGTCTTAGTCTTTAAAAGTGCCACCAGACAACTTGTTTGTTTTGCTGAACTAGACTAACACGGGAACCCCTTTGGAACTTGTCATCCAATATTTGACTTACTCTGATTTTTAAACCAGACAAGCCTAGGTATATACCAGTATTAATGGACATATAGCATTACTGACACACAAACAGACAAAAAAGTCATTTTTACCCTTATGAAATCACAACAGTTGAAAATTCAGTTATGCAGTCTGGCTCTTAGTCCCCACCTCTGAATGTCTGAAGAGAATTTCATCAGGGGCTTTTGACTTTGGAACTGCTTTCTATATTGTTGTAGCAGAGCCTGAGTTTGAGGAATGGCATAAAATTTAACGGTGACTTGAATTTCTGCCTGCTGGACAATGGTAGGACATATTTATGCCTTTTATTTGATTTCAGTATTCAGCCTCTTAATAATTATTTACCATGCATCATATGAGAAGGAAACATTTTTTTTTAAAAAATGAAATGAGAGTAAAGAAATTCTCAGAAGATTCAACTATGTTGTCATCTCATCCACTTGTGCCAAGATAGCACAATACATAAAATATGTAAAAGTAGCCCACGTTTTTAGTGATTTCTTCACTAAATAGGATGAGAGCAGTTTTGGAGCTCCCTGAATTTAGTTTCCATGTGCCTGATCCTGCAAACACATACTGCCATGATCAGAGCACCCACTTATTAGAACATTACTTTTGACTTCAGTAGGACTACCCACAACAATGACACTCAGTGGAGTTTGCAGGATCAAGATCAATTCCGGTACATCTGCCTCAACACTGCTCTTCAAAAATCAACATTAAAAGAATGTTAATTTCATTTCCAGCTCCCGGCAGAAGCCATGTGAGCTACAGACCCACTACCTGAGTAATCCACTATGTGCGTTGGCACTCTTTCAGGGGTGACATCCGCAGGGATGGTAATTTCTTCCGCACGTGGAGGAACCTGGATTTGTAAACAAACAGTAAGAAAGAAAGGCCACTAAAAAAACAGTAAGGATAGCTTGTAAATGAACATCTAGTGATAGGTTTTTTTAAAAAGAGCACGGATACATTTCTCCATGGATTTGGGAGCTTTAAATAGAAGTGATTATTAATTTTTTTAGACTTTTTAGCAAAAATGTTTGTTTTCTTTATGTTTTTAAAGCCCCTGGCACTTTGCTAGACTGTATTTGCTGCGTAAGGAATGTCAAGTTTAAGCATTGTTGGTCCAGAATATCACTGGTATTGAAAGACTTGAATGAAGGTTTTAATAAATCCCGGACCCAAACTATTACAAGCAGTAATCGCCCCCTGCTCTCAGATCCCCGGCCCCTGCTCCTAGCTGTAGCTCCCCTCCCAGCTTCCACCATGGGTGCCCAGGGAGTGCAAACACATTTTATTACTGGTGGAGGGGAGTTTGGGAACCGCTGCTCTAAAGGTTCAATTACATATCAAAAAAAGGCCCGTGGCAGCAATTCTCAGAGTCCAGGTCAACTGACTCGGGCTTGTAGGGTTTTGCTGCAGAGCTAAAAATAGTGTAGCTCAGATGTCTCTAACCTGTGAGGCATGCACGCACCAAGGGGGCATTGAGGAATATTCTGGATGGGGAGTGGGGGGGCACAGAGGTGCCTAGGCCAGTCCCCATGAGGGCAAAGTACCACCCAGCCCTGCTTTACCCCCATCTCCGTTCCAGCCCCAGCCCCCAAGTCCCATGCCCAGCACTGAGCTCCACTCTCGGCTGGTCCCAGTTCCCAGCCCTGTCTCCATTTGCAACCCTGGCCCCAGGTCCCAAAGCTCCGTCTCCGTCTCCAGCTCCCAGCCCAGTCCCAGGCGCAGCTCTGGCCCAACTCTGGGCCCCTCGCCCGACTGTGGACCCTGAGGGGCACCCCCAAAAGACTGGGGACTCCTGGTGCAGATGTTCAGGCTCAGAGACCCTCCCTTCTTGCTGGGTGTCAGAGCCCAAGCTACAGCCAGTGCCCAAACTGCTGCAGTTATTTTTAGCCTTCAGAGTGAGTGCCGCAAGCAGCGTCAGCTGACCAGAGCGCCGAGACTCCCAGCTGCTTTGTAGGCCTGCAGACTAAAAGTGCTGCCAAACCTCTCACTCTAACTTTTCTGTTCTTGCACCAACGACGTGTGAAGCCTGATCCTGGCCCCAAAGAAGGAAATGGCAAAAGTCCCACTGAAGCAGACTGGGTCCATGAAAAGCACTCATCTCTAAGGTAGGGAAACTTGTCCACATAGGACAGGCTCTTCTCTTTTATAGATTCTGCTACACATTAAATCTACAGCAGTCTACAGGGAGTTCAGAAATGATACTCATGAAAATTAGTGCTTTGAAAATGTTGTGCCTCGGCCATGACAGGTAATTTATTCCCCAAATTACCAGAGTACCCACTGAGAATCGGAAACAAAGGAAAAAGAATAATAAATGATTCTTATATAGCACTTTTCATCCACAGATTGCAAAGCAGGTCACTCTCATCACCCTCGTTTTACAGATGGGGAAACTGAGGCACAGGTGGACCTGTCCAAGGTCACCCAGCAGGCAACAGGTGGAACTGGGAATAGAATCCAGGTCTCCTAAGTCCCAGTTCAGTGCTCCATCCGCTAGTCCGTACTGCCTGGCCCTACCAAATAGTGCAACATGAAAAGTCTAAAGGAAATTCACACAACTGCTCTGATGTTTTGCTTGGCAATCTGTCCTCCTAGATCGTTATGTTCTTTTGACAAATCTGACAGCTCAAAGAATGTCCCTCTGTGAAGCCACAGACCACAGTCACATCTTTACCAAGAATGATTATGGTTGCATGAAATAAGACTACCCCCACGACACATCCACGCTGTTCTGATCCGCAGAACAAACGCATGCACGGTTCCAGCAAGTCCTTCTGCAGAGCTAGATGTGATACAATTAGGTCTGAAATCATAGTTGCTGTTTTCAGCAATCAGATTCCTGTGCTAAGTGTAGATGAAATTTTCCTTTAAAAAGAACTCGTTGAAGTGGACTGTGCTGTATCAAGAGGAAGAAGCGGTGAAGCCCTTTAGTTCATTCAGAGGGGTCACCATTTAATCAGACCAAAGAGTACACCTGAACAGTTTGGGAACAATGGCAAAGAGCCCCAAGAGGGATATCAGTAATGTCATATTTTAAATCATTTATAGCCTTTCTCTTGGACTGTGGACACACTGCCTTACAACAGGCAATAACACTGCAGGTTTAAAGAGAGGAACGATCATGGCAGATGAGACCAGCTTCAAGTCCCACAGTCCAAACTTTAACACTCACCTACACAGATAAACTATCTTCCCCTCCTTATACTACCTCACAAAAAGGAACCCAGTGAGCATTAACAATAAGACACTACCCCAGTGACGGTGCGGTCTTTCAGAGTGGCTAGCGACTCCCCTCCCACTGGCTGCAGAATGGAGCTTCTGCCTAGGGACCCACGCGGAGTGTGTCTGGTGCAAGCTCCCTGCTGCGGCCAAAGAATGGGAGATCAGCACTCCCAGCCCCCTGGCTGTAGCAGGGAGCATGGAAAAGTGCTCTTCTGGGTCCCTAGGTTCTGGGACCCCTGCTGGAGCCAGAAGAAGGGGAGCACAGTCCCCCTGGCAGCTGAAGGGAGCCACTGCCTAGGGACTTGGATGGAGCACACACTTTCCCTGCTGCAGCCATGAGGACGGGAGATCAGTGCCCATCCCCCAGCTCCAACAGTGAGAAAGCGCTCTCTCTGGGGCCCTGGAATTGAGTCTCTACCAGTGTCAGCAGGAGGGGAGTGCTGATTTCTCCTCCCCTGGCTGCAGAAAGGAACTATTGCCTCTAGGGACCCCAGGTGGAGCACAAGATTTCCCTGCTGCAGCCAGGGGGAGAGGAGATCCTCCTGGATGAACCTCCCTCTGGCTGCAGGGGAGAAAGGGGAAGTGCTGGCAGAGACTGGTGGCCCTTCGAGGTTGTAAAAATCATAACTTTGGCCCTCAAGCCAAAAAGGTTGGGAACCACTGCATTAGACATTTTATTCTCTGCTGCCTTTTTCAAAGGACTAGCCAGATAAATGTTTTAGAGAAATCTAGTCCATAATCAAGTAAATAAAACCCAGCCACTTCTACATTTCTCTGACAAAGGTTTTGCCACAATCATCAGCATCAACAGGGTCATAAAAACATGTTTAAAAAATAACACAATGCAAAGTCCTTCTTAGTTACAGATACTTACTGACTTCTGCTGCAAAGGCTATAGACCTGACAAGTTTTGAACTCTTCACCTTTATTTATATAATTAGATGAACACATTTCTTACAAGTAATGCCTTCTGGCAGAGAAATTACCTCCATTCTCTTTCTTCAACACCTCTTCATCTATTATTCCCTACTGTTGAACTATGTTATTTTTTGACTGTTTTTAAAGGACTTCACAAGTTCATGGATCAAGGACAAACGTGAATTCACTCTCCCAGGAGAAGCCAGTTCATTTTTATCATCTTTTTAAATACTTTAATAAGTAAATCTCCACATTTAAAAAAAAATCCACTGATAGATTTTAAATGACAAATTCGCTAACTTTAATTTATATGCACATTTTTGTGAATGGATAAGTAGTTTTTGTAGCAGAGAAGTACAATTTAGAGGACAAATAAGGATGTCCTACCTCTTCTGGAAATTCTTCACTGACTAGAGACATAATAAGTGATGTCTTTCCAACTCGGGCTGTGAATAAAAAACAAATAATGGAATTAGTAAAATATTTGTTTTAACCTTCTGCTACACTGAATAGTTACAGTTCTATTTTAAGATAGAAAGTATTTTAAAACCATTTTAACTTTCAATATTAAAAATGTAACAATTTTCTTTCATAACAAAATCTAAACATGGATCCTCCACTTCCTCACTGGCTTACTTTAAGGACTTTTCTGGTTAAAAAAAAAAAATATGAATCGGTTTCCCGTGTGTTTTCAATTACACACCTAAACTTTTCAGCTAAGGGAACAAAACATCAAATCTTGCTTGCCTTGTCCCACCTTACATGATTACGGTGAGCAGCATTTAGCCTCAAATTACTACAATATGTAGCATGTCTGGAAATATTTAGGAGTACATACAGAACATGTACTTTAACACTAGAATTCAAAAAGAAAAGACATGAAAAGAATTGAGTAGCAAGAAATCTGTATTAAAAAAGAAGAAAGGACGGGGATGACCAGACTGAACAGTGAAGAATATACTACTGAGAACAAGCACTTTCTGTATCTAGTTTGGATCATAAACTCCATGAATATAGAACTTTATTTTTTCCTCTTTGTCAAAACGCTAAGCATACTTTTGATGTATAATAAAAATAAACAAACAAAACCCCACTACTGGTAAGAAGAGTTGACTCTTGCTGACTTTGTGCTTGTCTGATTTCTTACTATTTAAAATATTCTTGTCTGAGAAATCCTGGGGGTTTCACAGGCAAGATGTTACAAGTGTTCATCTAGCTACCACCATTCAAGGCGTAGGCTAGTACTTCTGTTAAGTCTATATTTTATGTATTGCTCTCATCTTATGAATTGCAGTCTTTTGGGGCTGGTGTTCATTGTATTTACTGACCTCTCTAAAGGCCTATGGTAATACTACTGCAAGGAGCAACCTTGACTGAGACAGGTTATTTTAGATAGGGTAGAAAATGGTGTGTAATAAATTGAGGAACAAGACTAACTTACCATCTAAAACCCTATCCAAGTCTCTTTTTGGTATAGTAACAAAGGCCTTTTGCCATCCATAAGACAGTCATTTGTCCTTATTATCCTCACCAAAAAGGAAAGTGTATTTCAAAAAGCAAGACAGGGAACAGCTGTAGTTCTTTCTGCATTACCATCTGGATTTCACTTTGGGGAAGCAGCAAAAGGCAACTATCATATAGCTCTCTTAATCCAGAAATGCAGCTGTGTTCTGGTGAGGGGTACTTTTTCTGGGCCAAACTGTTATTACTTGCTGTTCCCTCGAGCTGTATATGGTTCTGAACACAGCCATGTTTTATCCTGACATCACCAATTACGACATAGGCTAGAGCAGCAGTTTTCAAACTTTTTTTCTCAGGACCCAGTTGAAAAAAAAATCACTTATGCCTGTCACCCAACAATTACATCTTTCAGCAATGCAGTCCAGCCTTGCGGTGGCTGCAGTAGGAGGCGCTGCGACCCAGTACCTGATGGTCTGTGACCCAGTATTGGGTCCTGACCCATAGATTGAAAAACTGCTGGGCCAGCGTAGCAAAATTCTGCCTGTTCTCTTGCCTGGGCCGAGAATTCTCTCTGACAAGAAAATAAAATATTACTAGAATAATCTTAGTATAGGAGGATATAGTAGTATTTTTCTTGATATATTATCAAGGCTAACACAACAGTTATATCTGGTTTATTTTCAATCATTTTAAAAAGTGTATGAGTGGCTAGCAAAGACTTTGGCTATTACAAAGATACTTTGAGTATTATAGAGCTTTTTATACACTTTTTAGAAATACACTAATGTTAAAAAGCTACATTTTCAAAGAAACAAGCACATTAAAATCAAGGAGTCGTCCTTTGGCACTTTTAAAGACTAACAGATTTATTTATAGCATGAGCTTTCATGGGAGAAAATCCCACTTCGTCAGATGCTTTGAAGAGTTCTTCAAAGCGTCTGACGAAGTGGGATTTTCTCCCATGAAAGCTCATGCAATAAATAAATCTGTTAGTCTTTAAAAGTGCCAAAGGACTCCTTGTTTGTTTCTCTGCAATAGACTAACATGGCTCCCCCTTTGGAAATTAAAATCAAGGGAGGGTCACAAATTACTGAAAAACCTTAGCAAGCTCTCAATTTAAAAATGTTAAACACTAACCTAATTGGATGAAAGTCATACAGTTTCTTTATAGTTAGTAAAATGGGAGGGCTGATAAATTAGTCGGTTCTTCCATTCCTCTATTAAAAATAAGCTATAAGTTATTAATTAAGGGCTCAATACTGCACTCATGTATGAATAGTCCATAATCACAAGTGTAACCCCAATGAGCCCACTAGGACATGTGTGTCAATAGGAGTAGGCCAGTTTCAAGATCCTGCTAAAGATGTGTTTTAAAAAAAATCCTTCCATTGTCATTGGACCACCTGCCTTTGATGTTCTCTTTCCAGAGGAAACCGACTGTTTCTAACAATGCTGCTTCAGCACAATGAAGCCAAACAACAAGACAGCAAAGGGAAGAGGCCATTACAATCTGCAGCATTTGAGCATGAAGATGAAAATTTTACAGAGCTCCAAATAAATAAATAAATGACTAGATTTACCCCCTATGTACCACTACAACTGGTTCAGTCTGAACCTGACCAACAAATTACAGCTTCCTCAAAAAAACTGATTAACGAAGAGAAGAAGGTGCAATTTTCTATCTAAAACTGTGCATTACTATTACTGATGCTGTTCAGTGCACCATACGACACAGCTTAACTGTGGATATACACTGTGTAGATTACATTTGGAAATATGATCTAACAATTGTTCTGCCTGGGGAAGTGGAAATGAGAAACCACTCCAGACATCTGTTTGTCGTTATATTAGTTTTATCTTTGAGGGCACTCAGATACCATGGTGATGAGCATGATAGAAGAAATTGAACAGAAACGCAAACAAAGAGTCTGGTGGCACTTTTAAAGACTGACAAATTTATTTATCACGTGAGCTTTCGTGGGAGAAAATCCCACCGTGTCAGACATTGAAGATGGGGATTTTACAGAATGAGAGCAAAATAAATGCAGGGAAGTATAAGTCATAGGATCAGGTCAGACTGTAACAACATTCAAAAACCAATAGGGGAACACTTCAATCTCCCTGCTCACTCCTATGATGATTTTTCAACATCTGTGCTCAAACAAATGGATTACAAATTGAAGCTTCAAAGAGAAACTGCAGAATTGGAATTTATATGTAGATTGACTCCATGAACTCAGGGCTTAATAAAGACTATGGGTTCTTTTCCCATTACAACAGGTAATTTTGCTTCCTTTTCCCCACCCACCACCCTGCTAGTTGCTGGACTCCACTGTCTGAATCCTAACAGCTGCTTTGATTTGCTGTTACAGTCTGACCCGATCCTATGATTTACACGTCGTTGCACTTATTTTGCTCCCATTCTGTAAGTTCCCCATCTTCAAGCATCTGATGAAGTGGGATTTTCTCCCACTAAAGCTCATGTGATAAATAAATGTGTTAGTCTTTAAAAGTGCCACCAGACTCCTTGTTTGTTTTGCTGAACTAGACTAACACGGCTCCCCCCGTGGAATTTGAACAGAAAAGAACTATCATGGATACCCAGCTGCAATCTTGATGCTCTCACCAAGACATACCCACTTCCCATGACTGAGCCAGTTACTGGCTGTGGCAAGTGAGTGAACCTGATTCATCAATATCTATAGGCTTTGTACTTTCATTTTTAAAAGTGTCTAATCCTCCTTATTGCAAAGATAGCCTTCCAAACATAAACCTGCCACATCCAAACCAAACAAGCAGACACAATGTCATCCTCCTAAGTGTGTAGACAGACTGCACAATTGCCTCTGTTTCCGTTCATTGCTTTGCCAAGCAGTCAAACAAGGAAATTACCAAGATTCTGGTCAGCTTCACACTATTATACCAATCCTGCATGGGAAACTTCTTTGCTGTAACAAATGCAGGCAATGGAATTACTCATTAGGCAAGAGGGCACAAAGTATGGAGGCTGAGTGAGATGTATACTGTTGGAAAACGCTTTAACAACCACAAAAAGGGTTAGAAATGAGGACGTACTCCTGTAGCTGCCAGGCAAAAGACAGAAAGCTCCTTCTTCTGCAGAAAGAAAGGGTGGAGTTTCAAATTTATCAGGCTCCGTATTTTGTACCCAGTTTGGTTAATAGAAACTCCCAAACAGGAATCAAAGGCAGGACACTAGAAGAAAATTCATCTCTTTCCAACAACTTAGGGTGGCAGATCTACTTGCCATTTTCTACTTCCAGCTAATAGATGTAGTTTAGTAAATATTTTAAGCTCTGGCAATCAATCACTACATGTTTTCCCAATGTCTAAAATGTCAGAAAATTTCCTTAAACTCATATTCCTAATGAAAGATTTTTTTTTTTTTTTGGGTTCAACCTAATTACCTACTTGACTCCAAGTTACTACCAGCTATTTCCCTCCATAACTATCAAACTGTTTCAGATTCATCGGGCAAGAAGAAATCTATATTTATTTATATTTCAAGAAAGATAGGTGATCAGATTACAAACTGCTTTGCTATTTATAGCATATTGAAAAAATTCTGTTAATCTTAGCCTTAATCTTCACTCATCTAATTACAAGTCTATTGTAAACAAGCCTGATCCTTTGTGTAATTATTAAGTACTTGTACTCATAAGAGGCCTCAGTATAATGATGACCTGAGGTCTTCGGTCTGCCAGCTGTTAAAGCAGCTAAGGGAAGGAAACAAGAGAGATCAACCTCTTGATACACTTGGGCCTCCAGACAGCTGATTCATGGAGTAGATTCTGCATTGGCCTCAGAGGGCACATGCACACTTTTCTAGAAAAGCAGGCAAGCATCTCTGTAACAAGAGCAAGGGAAAATTTAAGAGTAATAAATGAGTACTGATACAATGAAGGAGTGGGGATTATTATTATTATTAATTAGTGTTATTTGTATTACCATAGTGCCTAGGAGCCTTAGTCCATGGACCAGGACCTCATGGTATTAGCTGGGTTATCTGCAAGCAAGAAAGGAACTATTGTTCCAATAACTGAGTCAAAATGCCATTACTTTAAAAAAAAAAAAAATAGACTGCAGCAATTTCATTAAGAGCTGCTTTAGCTGGTAAGATTTAGCTGATTTTAACTGACAAAGAAATGACTTCCAGATGCCTTCTGAAAGAAGATCATGGGAGAATACTGCCAGTTTCGAAAGTGTGCCATTGGCTTCAGAACAAGCGCAACATCGATTTTGAAAATCTCCTCACTCAGATGGTGTTATGTGCTCTGTGTCCAGACTGTTTCACTGACTTTGGTCATAACTTTCCTAGCTGGGATACATTTTGAATTTGTTCTTTTTTTTTTTTTTAATGGCTCAGGCACACTCTGTCATGACAAAATATGCCCGAATGTTTAATTTAGTGAAATCTCTATTGCCTTGTTTTTCTGGAACTCTATTGCTTGAGGGGCAGGAAACGAAGTTTTTTCTGCTTACAGCTGGGTTGAACATTAGTCTTTCCAATTTAATTTTTATTGCGTATTTGGTCTTGGCGATAACAACTTATCTGTTGGCTAGATTTACTATATAAAGTTGTGTGACACTGTGAAGTGTTTAACCTGGATTTTTTCTTTTCTGAGCATGACAGTTAAACCTCTTGCACCACGAGGTTTAAAAACAGCATTCTGGAGCCTCTCTGCAAATTAATGGCCATTGAAGATTAATGACAGCTTGGTTGGTTTGGACCCCAGGATTCGGTTTACGGAAAGGGAAAGGCAGCTTCAAAATGCAAACCATGGCAATGGGAACTGACTGAATGTGGAGATACGCTCAGATACAAGGGTTTTCACACGTTATGTCACAATTTGAATCTGACAGACTGGCATTACCATCGGATGGCTCTTTCTTGGCCTATGTGAAATGAGTTGCTGTTCAACTCAAATGGATGTGTCCACATCACAAACAAAACTACTTCTACCATTAATATAACTGCCTGTTGCAGCTGACAAGAAAATATTCAAATGAGCATGCTGACTGAGTTAATCTTTGACCTCTATTAAAAACAGTCCCTACAAAAATAAATGTTTGAGGAATATTGGTAGAGATGTTTGAACAACTATGGATACCAGGCTGACTGGGGGAGGGGGCAAAAGGGGCCCAGCAATTTAAAAGGGCCCAGACAGATGGGCTAGAGATCATGAGTGACAAGTGAAGCTTCCCCTTGTGGAGACAAGCTCCCACCCCAGCTTTTTTTCCCCACAGCCTCACGCTCCATCCCGGGTCCATGCCAGACCCTACTCCCCCCAAACTTGCTGTGTCCCTCCCCCCATTACCACCCTTCACACTCCCCCTTTCCCTGCTCAGGCTCCCTGTCACCATGTCTCTGCTTCCCACTCAACCCCTATCATAGCTCACTACATACACCCCATTCCCCTCACCAGCGCTGGCTGCTTCAGGTGGAAGAGAGGAGGGAGCCAAGATGCAACCCAAATTTAAACTCTGTATTGTCTGTCATTAGAAAGTCATCTTGGCAGGTGGCCGTAACTCTCAAAGTTGGGTCACAGAAGTTAGTAACAAAGAAAGTATGTTGGGGCAGATTCTGAAAAGAAGCCATATTATAGGAAAGATTCAGCTGTATATTCAAGTGAATAAAGAATATATTAAAAGCCAAATAAACCTGTTATTTTAAAATCTGGTCATGCTTTGCCTATCTACATTGAGATTTGAAACCATACTTACATATTTCTGTACCGCATGAGCTTTCATGGGAGAAAACCCCACTCTGTCAGATGCTTGAAGACGGAAAACTTACAGAATGGGAGCCACTTTCCAGCATCTGACAAAATGGGATTTTCTACCACCTAAACGCATGCAATAAATAAATGTGTTAGTCTTTAAAAGTGCCACCGGACTCCTTGTCTGTCTTGCTGAACTAGACTAACACGGCTATCCCTTTGATACATATTTCTGGAGAATCACGCTGTAACATTGTTCTCTAGAAAGGCCCTAAAAGTTTCCTAACACAGAGTAGACAGGACCTACCACACCATAAAATAATTTTACAAACCATGCAATAAACTGAGTTAGGCCAACGCCAGCCAGAGAAATTACCTTAGCAGTACCTTTCAAGTAAGAACTGTATTCTTTATACAATTGTGTATTAAATACTTGTTGCTTACACAGTTGTTCTGCTTCCAAGGACTCTAAAGTGCTTTACCAATTAATCTGACAAAGTGGGATTTCACTCAAGAACGCTTATGTGAAAAATAAATTTGTTACTCTTTACAAGTGCCACAAGATTCCTCTTTTGTTTAACTCCAGTGGGATACACTGTGTGCCTAGTAGGTGTGAAAAGCAGGTCCCTGATTTAGGCACCTAGCTGTAGGCACCCATTTTTCTAAAATGTTTGGCTGAGAGTTTCAGAGATGTGCCAAGGTCACCCAAGGAATCAACAATCGAGACTCTCAGTGCCCTGCTCTAAGCACGCCCCCTCTGAGGACCATCCTGAAAGCAGCCTGGGCCGTTCCCAAGCTCAGAGAACTGAAAGGGCCTGGCTGTCGACCCCAGCTGGGCCAGCACCCTCCCCCACCTCTCTCCCTTCTCCTCTCCCCTCCCCCACGTCTCTCCCTTCTCCTCTCCCCTCCCCCACCTCTCTCCCTTCTCCCCTCCCCTCCCCCACCTGTCTCCCTTCTCCCCTCCCCTCCCCCACCTGTCTCCCTTCTCCCCTCCCCTCCCCCACCTCTCTCCCTTCTCCCCTCC
>ML685805.1:4254987-4303172 GCA_007922175.1 Pelusios castaneus | reverse complement strand
TCTGTCTGTCCATGCTGGGGTTGTCTGTATTCTGTCTGTCCAGGCTGCATCTGTCTGTGTTGTGGGGGGGTCTGTCTGTCCATTCTGGGGTTGTCTGTATTCTGTCTGTCCAGGTTGGGTCTGTCCATCTGTCCAGGCTGGGGTTGCCTGTATTCTGTCTGTCCAGGCTGCATCTGTCTGTGTTGTGGGGGGTCTGTCTGTCCATTCTGGGGTTGTCTGTATTCTGTCTGTCCAGGCTGGGTCTATCTGTATTGTGGGGGGGTTGTCTGTATGTTGTGTCATGCTGAGGGGTGTCTGTGTGTTATTTGTACTGGGGTCACCTTCCCATGTTGAGGGTGTCAGTTTGTACATCTGTCCAGGTAGAGGACACGTCTCCAATGTGAGTGATTCGGTCAGTGGCATTTACAGTCTGGTTTTCACATGAAATACAAGATGACACCAGTCTTGTGTAACCTTCCCTCGTCATTTTGTATGTGTAGCCCTAGAAATTAACAGCCGAAGCCGGCACCCCTTACTCAGGTATAAAACTACTTTAATCAATGAGAAAAGGCAATCGGTTTAGATCTCAAAGGCTAAATCTTGGTTCCATCAAAGTCATTTGGAATTTTGCCACGGGTCTCAATGGGATTGTGATTTGGAATTTCAGTAATGAAATAAATACAGTCAGATTTTTCATATATTTTAATACAAATATAATTCACATCCACACCTCAAAAAGACAGCAAATGAAACATGCAAATGATGTGTATGGAGAGCTGGAACCAAAGTAAAGTGCCTATTTTCAGCTGATCTAGAGAGTTATTTTAGAAAAACAAATTGCAGTCCTAGAGCAGCCGCGTTCAGCCTGCATTTGGGGAAATTAGAAGTGCCAAATCCGTTCAGGATACTGCTCCCCATTTTGTTTCTACCCTTTCTCTCTTTTCCAAGTGGATTGTGGGAAAAAACTATCAGCGTTGTTATGAACTAGGGCCAACTTGCTGTATGTCATCCTACATGCAGCGTCTCACAGATTCATACAACAGACCTAGATTCCTCCAAAAACTGTATAAATGTGCTTACTTCTAAGTGCAAGTGTTGTCCTAATGGCTTCAGTAGGAAGACTTGTGCTTAAAGTTAAGCATATTTGTAAGCAAACATTTGCAGTCTTGCAAATTTCACACATATTCACCCTTTGAAAGCTAAGCCAGTCAGAGCGCTTGGGAGGGAAAGATGATAAATACAGGCAATAAAGACAGTCCTGCAGCTGGAGGATGCAGGACTGAGAATGAGTCTGCTGGGAGGGCTGGGACCCATGGCCTGAATCACTTTGGGAAACAGATGACTGTGGTTCCAGTGTTACTTAAAGGAAGCCCTCCATTAGGATAACTTCTGGTCCACTGCTTGTGTTTTCAGGACCAACAGGAAGAGTGGAAGAGGACCATTTGTTACCAATAGAGGCTAGTAAGCCTGTGGAATTTACTGCTTTAAACTGGGATTCTGTCCCAGGTAAAGAAATAATGCAGCAGAGCCCAATGAGAGGAAGGTTTGTACATTTTGACCTGACTTAGCTGGGGTGATAAGACAGTGTCCCAAACAGTGAAAGACTTCTAGAATCCAGCCACCTGATCTCAATACTTGTATTACTTTGGGTGCAAGATACAGACTTTCACCAGGAATGGAGGACAGCAGTCAGCTATTAACCTAAGGCCAGGAATGCTGCTAGCTGTAAGGATTTACAGACTCCTGTTTGCTGATAGGGCTCTGAAGTAAGTGTCTGGAAATTAACAGAGGATGCTGGTGCCCTTCTCAAACTGAAGAATCCAGGTGACACACATGATATATTGTTCCTCCACTATTGCACCTGAAAAATCATCTCTAAAAGATCAGAGGGGAAAGTGTATACTCAGATACAGAGGTTTAAATCCCAAAGGGATAGCAGTGTTAGTCTATTGCAGAGAAACAAACAGATTTATTTATCGCATGAGCTTTCGTGGGGGAAAATCCCACTTCGTCATCTTCAAAGCATCTGACGAAGTGGGATTTTCTCCCATAAAAGCCCATGCAATAAATAAATCTGTTTGTCTTTAAAAGTGCCACAGAAGTGTAAATGTATGTTAAAGCAGTAGATAGAGAGATAGACAGACAGACAGAGAGGATGGTCTGTCTGGGAAACACTAGAGATATCTCTCCAAACTGCTTCAAAATGCCGGTGTTCGATAATAGAGGCCAATCCTCCCATTTAAGCTGATGGAAGCTTTGACACTGCCTTCAAAGGAGGCAGGACAGGAGCTATGTTCTGTGAGCTAAATGTAGCCACAAATTGAAAGCTTTCCTTGTAGGAATTGCCCTACTAACTAGGGCAGACCGAATGGAGCCTTGTGGAAAGGATCCTGCCCCCACAAACCTCCCCAGTACACAGTCTGGTTACTGAGGCCGACTTCCCATCCAATAGCCCTGCTGTGCTTCATTCCTGGCCTCTGGTCCCTAGGAAAAAGGAGTGAAGACATTTTCTTTAGGGGATGCCTGGTATAAGCTGCTACTGGCAGATAAATGGTATATTCTTGCGGTTAAAAACATTTGAACAACAGCTTCCAAAAAGTATACACATGGCTAAGCCTACCACTTAGGATTTGCTAAGCGGAATATAAAGGTTTTAGGGTGAGCTACTGTGTCCTGTTTAAACAGGACATTCTTCCTCTGGAAGATTTCCTTGGGTCCTCCTGGATACAAAACCCCGTTTTCAGGAATTTAGCATATATCCCCAAACATGCATCACACGCATGGAATCTTCCCCTCTTGCCCAAGCCCATGTCGCTGATTTCATTCCAGCTCTTTCATTCTACTCAACAGTGTTCTACCAGATGTCCCTATTTAAAGTAAGAGATTGGGTTAGGTTGACAGTAACCCAAGTAGATGAAGATACACACCATAGAATAAGGCACCAATTTAATTTCCCATCGGTTCCCTGTGAGTAAAGAGTAAAAGTTATATGCAGCACAGGAATCACAGGTTGGGCTTATGAAAGTCTTAAAGATCTTGTCCTTCTTTGGGCATTTACCATTCAAATGCTCTCTGTATAGGATGTTCTCTCTCAAGGATAATGCCGTGGTATTGTACGTACACTTTATTGTTTGGCATAGAGAAACATGTTCCCTGGGCTGGGACTGTCCTCTCTTCTGCATTTCATGAAACATGGGTCTCCTTTGTTGGTCTGAGAAGGATATATGGCCAGAATTAGTTTGAGATTATTTAACACTTCTTAGGGTATCCGTCTCACTCCCATAAACCCAGATCTCAGCTTCTCATTATTATCAGTTGATGCAGCTGTGTTAACAAAGCCAGGGCAAGTCAGGCAGGATTTGTAACAAGAAGGGAAAAGCAGAGGAAGAAAACCTATGAGCTGGTAATTTCTTACCCTGCTAGAGATGGGAGCCCTGCAACATGATATAAAAGGCTCACATCCAAAACCTGAAGCTCTTAAAGAGCTCTATAATTGTAACTCTGCAATTCACAGATTCAATCTTCAATTTCCATGAGACGTGCAGGCTAAGCTCTGTTGGTAGGATTTATAGTTAAGGATCCTTCTTTATCCAAACCATACAGCCAGAAAGCAGGGTAAACAGGATGTAGGATATTGATTTCAAATCTATGCAAGAGCGTTTCTTTCTCAGTGAGAGAGTAAAATGACAGGAGCTTGTTTGGAAGATCAAGGAAAACGCCAACCATCAGGGGTCTGTCTTCACTTAACCGGGTTTCCTGGCTCCCGTGCCAAGCTGACAACTGTTTAGTCTTACTGTTCCACTCCACACACCAGGATAGTTCACTTCTCCCCAGAAGCTCATTTCTACCGATATTTCCATCCGCCACTCCAACAGCCCATCCGCTGCTGTCCTTGGTACTGACTTCCCAGTAATGGCATCCATCAGAGAAACTTTGGGAACACATCACTTGGCTGATGCAAAATCTCTTGGGAGTTGGTTCATAAGAAAGCGGAAAAGGGGAAATAATCACTTTCTTGTTCTCAGACGTGATCTCCAGGTTACGATGGATTCTTTGGTGATCAAAGGTCACATCCACTGCCCCTAAAACAGATAATGGAAAATATCCTAATCTGACGGTGACAGGGAGACTGGTAAACAAAACATTTTCAACCACAGCAAAATAAAACTGAAAGATGAAGTGCCCTCAGCCTACTGCTGGATGTGTGTCCCATTAAGATAATCCAAATGCCAACCTTCTAGCAGTGATCAAACAATGAAGCCTAACCAAATAAATTAATAATGATTCATTCATAAATTGCCTGATCCAGCCAATTGCTGAGAACCCTCAACTCCCTGTAAAATTTAGAGGCAAAATCCTCAGGTCCCAGTCCTTACTCAAGGCTGTCCTTACTTAAGCAAACTCCCATTGGCTGACTGCCAGTACTAGATAAAATCTCAAAGTAAGGACCTCTGGATTTGGGTCCTGGACTTCAAGAGAAGCTGAAGGCACCTAACACTTGCACTCTGTTCCCAATCGCAGTCTTACAACATGATGATTCCATTACCAATACAAGAGAGATATTTAGCACCCCTATCTGAATCCACGTAACCGGCATTTCATTCGAAGAAGTGATTGTATGGTTTTCAGATAGATAAGTTTGAAAACTAGTTAAGCGAAAATACTTCCTATTACCTTGTAAACATTCCTTCCTTTAAAATAAATACTTTATTTAAAAGCAAACAGCCAGATCCGTAGCTGGGTGTAAATAAGCTCCTCTTATGTTAATGGAGCTATGTTGATTCACAGCAGCCAAGGATCTGGCTTGTTGGCGGACAGTCTAAAAACTTCCATCTTAATGAGACTGTCCAATGGTCATCGGCTTCCATACTTACACTGAGAAAACCGACTTGAACTAATTGGCTGCGGAATGTCACATGCAGACGCCACAGAAGCGGAACACATCTCCTCTCCACTCGCCTCCTGAAGTAAACCTGATTGTGATAAACGGGGGGAGAAATCTTTCTGTTAGAGGCTTTCTTTGAATAAAGGACCAATAAAACAAAAATACAGCTGCACTGGCTAATCGTTACAGTACAGTCAACTAGGAAATAATACCTGACATGTTTAGAATGGTCTCTGACCTAAATTTCTAGGGCTAATGTCTACACGTGTAAAGTTAAGGCGATTCTGTTAAGTCGACTTAAGAAGGTCGACTTTAAGTCGATTTAAAGTCGACCTTGTTGAGTTGACTTAACAGAGTGGCTACGCTTTAAGTCGACTTAAGTCGACCTCGTTTAAGTCGACTTAACAGTACATGTAGCCGTCCACACTGGCTTTAAGTCGATTTAATAAGGTTGACTTAGCGCTATTCCCTGTCCACACTGGCTTTAAGTTGACTTAATATGATGGACGTAAGGCTTAAGTCAACCTTCAGAGGTGGTGTTACTAAGTCAATTTAAGCTGTTATTAAGTCGACTTAAGAAAGCGCTTAAGTCGACTTAATAAAAGCCCAGTGTGGACGCGGCTTCGTGTAGGTCCTTAAGTCGACCTAAGTTGCCAGGGTAGCCGCACCCTAGATGAATATGTATGCAATTACTCATGCAAAGATATTGTGTAGTTGGTAGATATACTTTGCATCCACAATAATCAAAACATTTTGCATACAGCTGCAGTCATTGTATGTATATATGAGCAATTGGACACGTATTAGGCATGACACTGAATAAAGTAATCGTGATGAATGCAATTACAAATTAACTATCTGTTCTATACATGTTCTTGTACCGTATCTCAGCATGCATGTTTTTGCACATGTGCTTCTAAAACATTAAATAACCTCCACTCATGGAGCTGTCTCTCTGATTTGCAGTAATGCTCTAATGCGTATTTGCATTTGGAACTCTCTCTAGACATCCGACTCACTCTCAGCATCAATCTGCACATTCTTGTGAAAGGCTTTGGGCATGGGTGTTTGGGAAACAGCTTTGCTTTTATGTTAATACTTTATACTTCTCTTTCTGCCTGCTGCATAGGGTCCCAATCTGGCAAACACTTATATGCATGCTTAAAATTAAGCATGTGAATAAGTGTTTGCAGAATTAGCACCTCATTCCCCACAGTACAAGGACTTGAAAGGAGAGGAACAAAACGTAGAAAAAGACTATTCACTGGAAATGGGGATGGGCTGCTCACAGCTAACTCTCTCTTGGTTTCTTTACTCTGGTGTTTTCTCGTTAATGGGGAGGTTTCTAGAACCAATCAAAGACTCTCCTTCAATTTCTCATTGCATTTGAAAAGTTTTTGGGGCAGGGACCTTGTTTTTATTTCTTTTTATGCAGCACCTCGCACATTGTGCTTTATAAGAAATCATTTCTCTACTCTAGGCCTCAGATCCTTTGGTTTCAAGTTTTTCTAATCATCTACTGGGCGGATTGGGCCAATTCTTTAGCATAAGATCTGTACGGGGGACACGAGCAAATATTGAGCCAAATCCCAAAGTCCTTGCTAAGGCACAACTAACCCCCTGTGACAAAGAACATGGAAACTTGGCCCATTCTTAGTAAATACTCTACTTTTGGACTACACTTCTTTTAGGAAAATTGTTTACATTGAAATCTAAATAATAAACAGAGAATAAAACATAGCTGATCTGTTTCCAAATTGCTTCTATTCAATTTCACTTTCTGATTCCCATGGAATAACATATTGTTGCTTGATCTTCCAGGAAATTGGAATACTCTCCCTCTCACCTTCCAAAAATCCAAATAAAACATGCTACAAACACCTCTGTTTCTATTATACTCAGCAACACTTTTCAGCCCAAACTTCCTAGCAGAGTCCCTTTAAGTAACACAACTACTACCCTGCAAGCAAGATCTTCATCATGGTGTTGATTTCAGTGGGAGGTGACAGTGCACAGAGCCTCCAGAAGTTGCTCAGCATCTTGCAGGATCAAGCCTTGTAACAAGTCAAGAGGCTTCACAGCAAAAGAAGACACAAATAAAGGAAATTTACCTTGTGGCAGCTGTGCAGGATATTTCTCCAGTATTAACGTTTCCATTTGTTTCTTGAGCTCTTCTACAGCACTTGTGACAACATTAATCTTCTTAGCATCCAGTGTGATTTTAGTCATTGTTAACGGAGAGCCCGTGCAAATTTCTCTTTGAGATGATGTAGCCTAATAACAACAGAAGAGACGAAAGCTAAACAAATGGCAATAATTCCATTCGGAATTTCTAGTGACTTAATAAAGCTAAGACAACCATTGCTATTGTTCTAATGGTCAATCATCTTCACTGTTAAAAATTTACACCTTATTTCCAGTCTGAAAGTACCTAGCTTCAACTTCCAGCCAATGAATCTTGGTACACCTTTCTCTGCTAGACTGAAGAGCCCATTATCAAATATCTGCTCCCCACATAGGTATTTGTAGATTATAATCAAGTCACCCCTTAATCTTCTCTTTGTTAAGATAAACAGATTGATCTGCTTGAATCTTCCATTATAAGGCTTGTATTCCAATACTTTAATCATCCTCCTGACTCTTCTCTGAACCCTCTCCAATTTTTCTATAGTCTTAAATTGTGAACACCAGACCTGGACATGGTATTCCAGCCACAGCCACACGAATGTCAAATACAGAGGTAAAGTAACTTCCCTACTCCTACTCTAAAGTACCCTGTTCATCCACCCAAGAATCACATTAGCTCTTTTGGCCGCAGTTAGATTAAACAGCATAGAGCCAAGAACCGATCCCTACAGAAACACACTAGGAGCACATCCGCTCAGTGGTGATTCCCCATTTACAATTATGTTTTGGGGGACCTATCAGCTAGCCAGTTTTTAATCCATTTAATGTGTACCATGTTCATTTTATATTTTTCTAGCTTTTTAAACACGTGCGGGTCCATGTAAAATATCTTACAGAAGACTAAGTATATTACATCATCACTATTACTTTTATTAGCCAAACTTGTAATCTCTTAAAAAAAAGTCAAGTTAGTTTGACAGGATCTGTCTTCTTTAAACCCATGCTGATTGACATTAATTGGCCTCCATTCATTCTTTATTAATTGAGTTCCATATCAGTCTCTCCATTATCTTGCCCCAGAACAATGTCAGACCAACAGGCTATAATTCCTGGGTCATCCTATTAACACTTTTAAGATATTGACCTAACAATAGTTTTCTTCAAGTCTCCTCTTCCACAAAGTATCAAGACTTATTGAAAATCAGCATTAAAAGTCTACGGAGCTCCCAGACAGCTCTTTTAAAACTCGTAGATGCAAGTTACCTAGACCTGCTGATTTAAAAATATCTAACTTTAGCAGCTGCTCTTTAAGATCCTCCTGAGATACTTATGGAATGGAAAGAGGGGTATCTGTTTTTTTTCCACAATATAGAACAGAAATATTTATTTAACACTTTTGCCTTTTCTGCATTATGATTAATAATTCTACAATTTCCACCCAGTATTGGACCAGTACTATCATTAGGATTCTTGTTGTTCCTAATGTACTTTTAAAAACCTCC
The DNA here is from genome assembly GCA_007922175.1 of Pelusios castaneus. Classification (NCBI taxonomy): domain Eukaryota; kingdom Metazoa; phylum Chordata; order Testudines; family Pelomedusidae; genus Pelusios; species Pelusios castaneus. The sequence goes on along the minus strand of ML685805.1, from coordinate 4,294,679 downwards.
TTATTGTCCTTGATTATGTTGGCCGTAGATTTCTCCTGTCATCCCTTTGCTTCCCTTATCAATTTTCTACAATTTCTATCTTCTGATTTATATTTATTATTATCAACTTCCCCTTTCTTCCACTTGTTATTATACTATTTTATAGATGCTTTCATTTCTCCTCTAAGCCAGTTATTATTTTTTTAAAAAACTAGTATTGCCTTCTTCCTCAATCATCAGATTTTGGCTTTTTGGACATCTGGTTCCAAATGGCAGAATTCCGCACTAAGGCTATGTACACAGGGCAGACTTGTCCCGCAATAAATTGTTGCAGAACAAGCAAAGCGTTATAACTGTAACGCTTTCCCTCATCCACACAGAAACCTTTCTAATGCAAAGGAGTGTTCACACGCTTCTTTGCATTTCTGTTAGGAGGAGCAGTGCATGGCGGGCACCTATCCCACCATGCACTGCCCAGCCAGCCTTTAGGCTGGCAGCGGGACTCTACGGCTGGAGCTACACTGCAGGGATTCCCTCAAGCTGCTCGGTTCCGGGTGGCTTGAGGGACCCCCCGTGGCAGCGGGGCTCTAGCTGCTGCCACGGGGAGTCTCTCAAGCCACCCGGCTTCCTGGCTCCGAGCCAGGAAACTGAAGGAATCCTCACAGCAGAACTCCAGCTGCCAGGGCTCCTGGCGGCTAGAGTCTCACTGCCAAGGGGATTCCCTGAAGCCGCCTGGCTTCACAGCTCCTGGGGCGGTGGTGGCTGGTTGCTGGGCTCCCGGCTTCTGAGCGGCAGCCGCCCGCGCCCCGGGAGCCAGGAAGCTGGGCGGCTTCAGGGAATCCCCTTAGGGTTCCTGGGGTTCAGCAGAACTGCTGCGTTGGGATTCCAGGAACCTCAGCGCAAGCCTCTACTTGTCAATTTCACTGCTCTGCTAGAGCAGTGAAATTGACAAATTTGACAGCTCCGGTGTCCCAGAGTGGCCTCAATTGGCACTCTGAGACATTTCCGGAGGCTGTCAAATGCAGAAGGAGCGTACACACAGGTTCTACCGCAGAACAGAGGGCTGTTATCGTGCAACAAGCAACATTTGCGTGTGTGTGCTCACAGCCTTACCGCACGATAAGGCTGGAGTGTGTACAAGGTGCAGGATCTGTTGTTGAGTTCCTACCTCCCAATGTTTCTAATAGATGGCAATTCCTGGGCCCAAGTTCTGGCTACTCAACACCATTGTGCCTCCCTCCCACTACCCCCCAAATATTCTTGGCAAGAGCAGTGTCAAAGTGCTTTTATAATGGGGTCCGTTAGGAGATCTAGGCAGGCAATATCCAAAGACACATTTAATATATAGTCAATGGTTTTTATAAGACCCTTATACCTTTCTATGTATACATGCCCTTCCTCTGTAAAACAGAAATACAATAAAATCTTATCTTTGCTTTGGATTTGACTGAGAACTGGTTTTAAACACTAGTCTTGAGAGGACAGACTTGTGCATTAAACCAGGATAAAAACAAGCCTGCCTTCCTGTGCAAAAAAAAAAACCCCCCCAAAAAACTTTGGCTCTGAATCTGCACCTAGAATCTGTCAACAGTAGCATTTTTCTTCAAATTTCTCACCTGTGAGCTCTCCCTGGCACTGCTCCACCAGCAGCTGCAACGGTGGGATCCCTAGTGTAGACCAGCAGCCGGCGTCGTAACTCCCATGCTATCACATCCTGTTCAGAGCTGGCCTAAATGGCATTGTTATAACGGCAGTATCCTAACTACAACGGCTGCTCCCTCTCTCCCTACCCTGTTTGCGCTGCACTAGGGAGAGTGTAGCACTGGGAAATCTGAAGACCAGTCGAACTGCAGGTGGTGAGAGTTACACGTACTCAGTACATGCTCAACACCTCATAGGTTTGGCCTATACATTTCTACTTACACTCAGCTGCTCTGCTGAGATATTTTGCAGCCCTTTTTCCAGCTGGCTTTTGATTGCTGTGAGCGTTTTCACTTTCGTGGCAAGCAGGTCGATCATTTCTTCTATTTTTTGTTGAGCCACGTGTTGCTCTTGTTCAAGGACCATCAGCGTGGCTCGCTCTTGTGTTTCAAGGAACTGCTTCATGGCACAGAAGTCTTCAGTAATCAAGCCTTTGATCTGAGACACATATTCCTGACGGGCAACAGATGTTGTGTTAGCAATGAGAAGGTGAGGAACACCAGCATCTAAAACCTGATCTAATTTACTCCCATTCTGTAAATTTCCTGTCTTCAAAGCATCTGACGAAGTGCGATTTTCTCCCACGAAAGCTCATGCGATAAATAAATCTGTTAGTCTTTAAAAGTGCCGCAGGACTCTGTTTTTCTGCAATAGACTAGCACAGCTACCCCTCTGGAACTGATCTAATACAGTTATTTTTACGCAAAAGGAAACAGTGCCCTTAATAAATACACATATTTGGCACAATCCTGCACTGGCCGCAATGGAAGTTTTGGTTGCATTAGGAATATAGGGTCGTGCTACCGTAAGGACAGCAGTCTTCAGTCAATATTGTAACACAGAGACCGAGATTCTAGTCCACAATGCTGCAAGAGGCACAGATGTATCACACACAGTTTCTCGTTGGGAGGCAATCAGTGTCTATCAGTTTGGGACCACCACTCCGGTGCATAGTTATACCAGCTAATGCGATAGGCAGCACTCCTCAGAGAAAACCAGCCGGGGCGTCGGAGTAAAAGGGGGAAATCACAGACTGGTGATCTGGGGCAGGCTTCTGACCCTTGTGACCCTAAATAAAGCTAGTCATGCATCTCTCAGTGATAGGTAGAAGAGGGGTTGATGGATGTATATACGTACATTTATTTCAACGCTGTCCTGCTTGCTGCTGGAGATGGCATCTTGGGTCATTTCAATTTGTTTGGATACCTTGTTTATTTCCAATTTCTCCTTTAAAGAGAAACATAGGAACATTTATTTATATAACGTTTATTTATATAAATGTCAAAAAGCTAGAGGCCATAATAGGAAAAATGCCTGGGTCTTGTTTACACCTAACTTAGCTCCAGACCCAGCAAACTGTTTAAGTATGCAATTAACTTTAAGCATGGCAGTAATTCCATTGAAATTGATGGGACGACTCATGTATTTAAAATTTGTTGAGCATTTAAGAGCCTTGCTGGATCAGGGTCAGAGATTGTACAGGCTGTCTTTTCATTATATTTTGTATAGGGTGTCCAAACTGGTGGGGCCCTGAACTCTGACAAGGGCTTCCTTGATGCCACCAGAATGCAAATAATAAATGATAATCATTTTATCTTTCCCTGCTATTATTCTTGCGGAGCTGCACCTGAGGTGAATGAGACACTGGATTTCCCCTGGTGTAAGAGCATCCCAGACATCCATCAGTCCCGAGCTTCTCTGATGAGCCAGCCAACAAGGTTCCAGCTGTGGGGATGATTTTGTAGTAACGGGGTCACTTGTCTCCTGGGAAATGACCTGAAACCAGCGAATTCCATGCAGGCCACCAAACCGTAACACTATGTCGGGTTCTGAGTTATTACAGAGAATTGTTTCTTGGGTAACTGGCTGTTGAGACTTGCCCACGTGTTCAGCGTTTAACTGATCACCATATTTGGGGTCGGAAAGGAATTTTCCCCCAGGGCTGATTGGCCTGGGCTCTGGCGGTTTTTCACCTTCCTCTGTAGCACAGGGCATGATTCACCTACCGGTGAATTCTCTGTATCTTAAAGTCCTTAAATCATGATTTAAGGAGGTAAATAACTCAGTCATAGGTTGGTGGCCTATTGCTGGAGTGGGTGGGTGAGGTCTTGAGGCCTGCATTTTGCAGGAGGTCAGACTAGATGATCGTACTGGTCCCTTCTGACCTTAAAGTCTATGAGTTATGTATGGCTCAGTCCAGCAAGCGCTCTGCCCTCAATCCAGCAATGCACGTAATTCAACCAGAGCAGGTGAGCAGTCCCACAGAAGTCAGGGAAGACCTCCAGCTCCCGCACCCTTGGACACAGCAGACCACGAGGCTCTACATGACCTAGGCGGCCGTGCCAACTGCTGGAGCAGAACGCAGCATGGTGATGGGTAACTGCTTCTTTTCTCCTCCGCCCCCCACTTATGGAAGAGGAGGGCTCTCGACTGTCCCTGCCTGTCCCATTTTATAGGGACAGTTCTGATATTTGGGGCTTTGTCTTATATAGGAGCCTACAACCCCCACACTCCTATCCTGATTTTCCACTCACTAGCTGGTCACCCACTTGGTTTCAGGCGACTCGGTGGCACATCCTGCCACCACTGACCCATCACACTGGCTACAGGGGATGAGCTGGGGGAGGAAGAGCAGGAGGCACAGGGCAGGCCTGGGGCCAGAGGGAGCCACCCCACCTGCACGCCTGCAGGCTGCGGAGCCGGCCAGGGCAGTGGCCCCTGGTGGGGGCAGTCCCAGCGCCCCGCAGTGGTAACGCTCTAGCATGGCCTCTCTTCCTGGCATGGCTCAGCCATGGCTGGGGAGTGGGAGGTCGGCTCTACCCCCCTCCCCTCCCGCTGGGGCGGACTGAAAAGTCACTCCCCAGGGCCCCGCCTAGACATAGCTGGGGCAATGGGGAGGGACTCTGCGTTAGGAGCTGCTGCAGCCCTTCCAGGCAAAGACACAGTCAGATGCTGTTCTCACAAGCACAGGGAAGTATACCCTGATTTATGGCCCAGTCCTGCGAGGTACTGAGCATGCTCAGCACCCTCAGCTCCCAACTGATTTCAAGCCCCAAGACGTTGTGCCTGTAGCTCTTAGAAATGCTAGGTATTTTTATTATTGAAGTAACCAATTTAAATAGACAGCAGATAGCAAATACCCTGGTTTCCCATGCTCTCCTGTCTGGAGGAAGGCCAGCTTGAGAACTCCGATCCCAGGATTCACTGGCTCCTTGATCCTTTTCACAAAAGAGTTTCAATACTTCCTTGTGCTTCTCCGACTCACTCATCTCTCCTTGTTTTTCTGCAGTGCTCTTCAGATGCTGAACTATTTCCACCATGTTGGCCACCTTCCTGTCCGAGAGCAAGTCTTCCTGATGGAAGCTCTTCCTACAGTGGGGGCAACAGACATCTGTCCCCACTTCCTTGCAATACTTCGTGATACAGGCTCGGCAGAAGATGTGGGAACATTTTGTGATGATTATTGGGTCTTTAAAATATTCCAGGCAAAGAGAACAAGTCGCTTCATCACGGAGGTCTTTGAAAGAATTAGCAGCAGCCGCCATGGCCTCTAGGAAAGAGAAACAACATGTGAGCTTTCGGTTTCTTATTCTTATGAAAGATCCACCAGAGCCCGGAAGGGGAGGAGTCCTCTGTTGCCTCTCCACCCATCTGGAATGAACTACTTATTAATCCAACCCCAGGTCAGAACTATGCCTTGGCAAACATTTGCCACTTTAAAACAAACAAGGAGTCCTGTAGGACAACAGAGTCCTGTGGCACTTTTAAAGACTAACAAATTTATTTATTGCATGAGCTTTCGTGGGAGAAAAGCCCGCTTCTTTAGACTGTATAATCTTCTAAATCATTATATCTATAATAATATTCTTAGGGATTTGACCTTAGAGACAAGGGCTCCAAGCACACAGGACAGGGCAGATTTTCAAACCTCTCCAAGTTTGAGGCCGTACAGATCTGGGATCAGGCTATGGCTGGGAATATGCTTTTCCCCGCCCTCCTTCATAGTTCATTTTGAGTGTTTGGCTCATGCAATGAGCCGCTTTCTGCTGAACAGATACAGCCTGGCTGCCCAAAACTGTGTGTTAGCAAGCGGAGATTGGTCTGAAATTAATCATATGTTTAAGGAATGCTGAGTCCCATTAGAGGACAAACCCATTTAATAGGAAGAGAACTGAAAGAGGACCATGCAGAAAACTCTCTTCTTAACTGGTCAGCTGGTCAATAAGAAAGTAAGAAAGAAAATAAGAAAGAAATCGGCCAATAAGAAAGTAGAGCCACCTCTGTGCCCATTTCTTGTCCTCTGCCGCTCTCCTGTGGCCATTTTATTTCACTCAAAATCAGCCTGATTCTAAACACTGAGCACCCGCAACGTCTATGGAAATCCAGGGAGTCCTCTATTTTTCTCGTTAAGAACAAGTTTAAAAGAGCAATGCAGTATTTAAAACTGACTGAATAAAGACAAGCTGGCTGCAGTAAACAAAAAGCAAGAGACAAAATCAAAGCAAACCGGTGAATGGGAATACAGAGAAAAAGCATGGGACATAAAAAGAGATAGGGCCAGATTCTGAACCCCTACATGCTGGGCCAGGGATGGTGTCATGCCTTTAGCACTAGCACTATGGAGGATTCCTGGCTGCTGATCAGTCCTGAAGTAGCTGGAGGAGGCATAAAAGCACTGTGTCTTATCACAGTGAAACCCCAAACCATGATTCAGAGAGAGGTCTGAGCCCCTTCCTTCCCTCTGTGAAGGGGCTCTGCTTCCAGAAAGAGTACTCCTCTTACCAGCGGGACTTTAAATTCCTCTCCTGAGCATCCAGGCTGAACCAGCACTTCCGAAAAGCCTCCTTGTGCTACAGAGACAGAAGCAGCATTTTAGTGCTCCAGCTCCCAGGAGTGGGGGTCCTGCCCACTTGTGGTGGGTCTCTTGTATCCTGCATTGGATCAGTTTCAGTTCCTCCATGTAAGCTGTAGTTCCGTGGCCTCTCCTCCTGCCCCCCAATGTTAACACTAATGGCTTTACCAACGTCTGATCTCCTATGCGAGGCAAAAATGGAATTGAGCCACTCACTCCTCTGTGCTGGGCCAGGCAGGCCCTTCCAGGTCTGGGCTGAGGTGAACCAATAAACATCATCTGAATGCTCTCTCTTCATAGCCCTCCCCATGGCCCGAGCTAGGCTGAAAAGGCCCTTCCTATGACTGGAATACTAGATTCTGGAGTGGAAAGGTTAGAACCACGACTTGGGAGTCCCGATTCTTAAATCTTACTCCTGTCACTTCTTTTGTGGGATCTAAGTCAGTCCATTTAATCACTCTGTGCCTCAGTTTCCCCAGCTGCACAAGGAGGACTCTGGATGCCTCATGGAGTGGTGGGGAGAATGACTGAATGTTTTGAAAGCCCTTAGGGAGCCTAAAGTGGACATACAGACAGTGGCTCTCCTCGGTTACAATCCACAACCTCCTTGGGTAGAGCAAAGATCAGGACTGAGTATTCCCCTAACCTCAGAAAATAGGGCATATGCTTCCTTCTAACCCCAGTGGTGATGCTCCAGGTTCCCATTCAGAGGGGAGCTGCTAAATAAATAGTGTATATTCTCAGGACTGATGACTATAATCCCAGCTGGAGTTAATGGGATCTGCAGGAGCTAAACTCCTCTGAAGATCAGGCCCTAAAGGAGTGTCTAGACTGCAGTTAAACACCCACAGCTGGACTCTGCCAGATGACACAGACTCTGGGGCTGTAAAATATGGCTAGACATTTTAGCTCATCTTCTGTTGTGGGGTCCCAGAGCTCCATCTCCACCCTGACCATCTACACTGCAGTTTTACAGTCCTGCAGCCCAAGTAAACCCATGTCAGCTGACCTGGGCCAGCCCTGGGTGTTTTATTGTGATGTAGACATACCTGGTTATGACTTCTCAATGGCATTTTCCAGCTACAATGGGCTTTACAGGGAGTAAACTGATGAGCCATTAAGGACACAATGGGCCCATATCACCTGGCAGATTCCTTAACATTAAGGAGACAATGATAAAATAAAATCACACAAGTTACAGTATAGATAGAACACCAAATTCCTAAGTAAACTAACTTCTAATCGAAATACAATTCCTAGACATAAACTATATAATCATTCCCAGCAAATTACTATCTTTCTATTGATACCAAACATGACATAGCTCCTATGGATTATAGAGCATTTAGGATATATGAATAGAAAATAATATCATAAATGCTTCCCTAAATCCAGACAGCATCACACAGGCTCTGCCTTGCCCTTTGTGGGGCACGCCAGGCTCCCCACTGTGCCCCCCCCCGGCATTGGTGTAGTCCTGGGGTAGCCCTAAGTCGACTTATGGCTACCCCACGTCTACACTGGCTTAATTTGATTTTAAAAAGTTGAATTAAGCCTTAGGTCGAGAAAAAAGCAGGTTTAATAAAGTCGACTTAATTTTCATTAAGTCGATTTATTTTCCTTAAGTCGACTTAAGCAAGCTGCTTAAATCGACTTAAGCAAAGTGTAGTGTAGACGCAGGGTAAATTAAGCAAGCTTAAGTCGACTTAATTTACCAGTGTAGACGCAGCCAATCAGACCACCTTTTAGTGGTGCAAATTCACGCTCATTCCCCAGCTTCCAAGGAGAGCAATCAAGGCCAGCAGGAAAATATTACTGGGCAAAGGGGTGAAATGTTTAGTATCTACTTGCCTAGGTAACATGGGCAGGTAGGAATGGCTGTTTGCTAGTCACATTCATATAAACTGGAGATGCTTCTGTTATTCCTTTGATGGCAGTTTCCATCCAAGCTAGAGGAAAAATCTCATAGGGAGGGGGAAATATAAATGGCGAATGGGTGGAAATAAAACACAACCCGAAGAACTAGCCCAGCTTCCCCAGCTCTTGGATGCCCGAGAGGTGCTCAAAATGGAGTTTGGGCAGGACTCGGATCCCAGTCAGAAACAGCTGTTCTCGGTAGGGTAGGGACATAGAGCTAGGAAATGCTCCAAGACCCGCTACAGCCAAACCGCAGGCAACCAAGCCTAGACAATGAAATGAGGGGACAGTGGATCGTTTTCTTGAGTAATCCTATCATTGGGAAAACCAGCTTCCCCGTTCTTGTTCTCACACCCTTGGGCCTGGGTGGTTATATGTGGATTAGGAGCTCTGGGGGTGGGCCTCGCCCAGGTCAGACCTAGGGGGGTTAGGAGCTCTGGGGGTGGGCCTCGCCCAGGTCAAGCCTAGGGGGGTTAGGAGCTCTGGGAGTGGGCCTCGCCCAGGTCAAGCCTAGGGGGGTTAGGATCTCGGGGGAAGTGGGACTCACCCAGGTCAAGCCTAGGGGGGTTAGGCGCTCGGGGGTGCTGTGGCAGGGCAGACCCGGGCTAGGGCAGTGCCGGGACAGGCCGCTGAGGGGAGCCAGGCCCGGCCCGAGCGAGGCCGGAACCTTTCTCACCGGCCGCGGGGTGCGGGGGACCGGAGGCCGCTGTATCCGGACGCGCTGCGGCGCTGGTGGTGTCCGGGCCCGGCGGGATGAGTTTCAGGGGCCTGCCGGGCCTCCTCCGGAGAGGTGGGGCTGGGCGGGGCGTTTATCCGTGGGGGGAAGTCAGTCTGTCCGTCCGTGGGGGGAGGGGAGGCAGGGCAGTCGATCGGTCAGTCAGTCAGTCTGTCTGTCGGTCGGTCTGTCTGTCTGTCTAGGGGTGGTGGGGTCGGTCGGTCTGTCTGTCTAGGGATGGGGGGTCGGTCTGTCTGTCTAGGGGTGGTGGGGTCGGTCGGTCTGTCTGTCTAGGGGTGGTGGGGTCGGTCGGTCTGTCTGTCTAGGGATGGGGGGTCGGTCGGTCTGTCTGTCTAGGGGTGGTGCGGTCGGTCGGGCGGTCTGTCTTAGGATGGGGGGTCAGTCGGTCTGTCTATGTGTTCAGGGATGGGGGGTCGGTCTGTCTGTCTAGGGTGGTGGGGTCGGTCGGTCGGAGGAGGGGGGGCTGCCCCATAGTTAGAGGAGGCCTCTGTGACCGCTGCTGATTTGCTCCCCAAGGCCCGGGTGACCCGGCCCTTCCATCTATCCCCTCTGCTGTATCTTGATGCATTTATCTGCCAGGCGCTGGGACCTAAGTGGTCCATTTACCTGCAAGAGACGAAGGTTGTACAAACCCCACTTCTTCCCCAATGGGCCTCAAGCTTCAGAGGAGTCATCTCTAGCTGAGAGTATAATTAATTTCAGGCTCCTAAGCCTCTGCTCCAGGTAGCCTCTGGGAGACAGTAGCTGTTCTGATACAGAACATGGATTCTCTAATTGGTGGGACCAAATGTCAATTAAACAACATCACAAATAGCAGAGGAAGTTTTTAATGGTTGGTTGCCATTTTCTCTATTAATTTTTCTATAACTTGTTTGAAATTTTACATTTCTAATGCCAATAATTTTAATTAAGGGAATTAAAAAGTTGGCTAACATTTTTCCTATGTATAAGTACATTTGTGAGATGGGCCACCTCATAATATGTGTATCTGCTCAGCAAGTTAATGAGTATGTTGTTTTAACTCTTTTTATTTTTTTCCCCCCAGGAAGGTGTTTCTTTCATGTCCCTTTGGGTTCATGTCAGATTCCACCCCTGCACCATTCCTGGTGGCAGAAAAAATCAACAGCTACTGTACAACACAACTCTGTCAAGTCCCTGACAGACAAGCAAAGTTTGAAGACACTGGAAGATGCACTCTGTGATATGTACTCCTCTGAACAACAATCTTCCATCCTGCAGGTCCTCAACACGGCATCTGAGAGAGAGCTTTCTGCCATTAAACTACTGCAAGGAAGAAAGTTGGTCAATGTCATTGAGTATAGGGAAAAACATGGTCAATTTCAGAATTTGCAGTGTTTATTTAAAGTGCCTCTCTTTCAGTATAAAACTGTAGTTAAGGTGTGTAACTTTATCCTCAATCCCGATGAGGAAAGAAAAAGAAGAGAGAGGGGAAAAAAAACCAACAGGCCTCCAATGAGAATTATTAAACCTGAAATAGAAAGAGAAAGGCTGGAGGTAGAGGACATTTATTTGATTTTACAAAAAAACTACTCTTATTTTTAGAATAAACTAGTTATTCCCATAAATCTATTAAACATTTTAATGAGTCACTAACAGAGTATATATAATACTTTTCTTGTAACAAGTGGTATTTTCCCTAATACATCAAAAAATTAGTATTTTACATCTTCAGAATGCAAAATAATATTTTTTTTCCCTTTTCAGACTTTAAATAGCATTGTGTCTATTGTTTTTGGTACCCGTAAAATTGCATGGGCTCATGTTAATCGAAAGCTAGCAGTTCAAGACTGGCAACAAAAGGAGTGTGATAGATTCATGACAGGACCCTATCTACCTACTGTGTATCTGGAAGAAGTAAGTAGACTGTGCTTGAGACTTTAATAAACTTCAACTCTTCTACTTGTATCTGTTAATCTTAACTTGCTTATTCTTAGGGCTGTCATAGTACAGTATATAAAAATGGACTTAAAATTTTCCAATGCTAGGCTGTCTTAGTTCTTCTAAGTGGTATTTATTTTGCTAGTTTGATCTTTGAGCTGCATCTAGAAATCTTTCAGAGTTGAAAAGGGACTCCACAAAACATTTGTAAAATAGAACTCTATGTGCTACATCAACTCTTAATAAAGAATTCAGCAAGTTAATAGCCCAAAGATTTCTCCTACTCTCAGGAGTTGAGTGGGAAATGGAAAGCTGACTTCTTCTTTCTGCGGTTAGAAGCCTCTTCCCCTCCCTGGGCTCTGCAGGAGAGATGCAGTGTAGACTTACCTATAAACACTGTCTGAGCTTTTGTAATGGTCACTCTGCCATAGCATTTATAATCTGTGACATCTTCCTAGTGCAATTGTGTACTAGAGGACTTAAGGGTTAATTTTTTCCCATATTCACTATAATTGCAGGTGTGTTTTAAATTTAGTCTCAAATGTTCTTCAAAGTAGTATAGGAACAGAGCTGGTCAAAATTTGCAATTTGGACACTTTTTTCATTAAAATTCCCACAGTGTGAATAAAGTTCTTTTGAAGACTACATCTCACTTTTGACCAGTTCTTAAAGTAGCCACCTAATAGAAACAGCTTTCAGATCTGAGACACTAACTATAAAATCTGCTGCTTTGGTTTCTGGTTTAAAGGAATCTTTTTTTTTTTTTCCCTCCTCTCTCTCCCCCACCAGATTTCTTCAGTAGTTTCTAGGATTCCTAAAGCAGATTTTTATATTCTGGAAAAAAATGGACTTCCTGCTCAAAATCTAAGTTTGTTTCCTGTAACATTACATCTTCGCACTGTGGAAGCTATGCTCTATGCCCTATTGCATAACACATTCATGCAAGATGGGCAGCACAGAGTACTAAGCATGCCCCGAAACTCTGTAGGAAGACACTTTGGATTGATGGTAGGAGACTTCCGGACTAGTGGAATGGATCTCGTGAAGCAGTTTCTCTTGCAAGCTTGTACCCAAAGGCGACCCCAGTTGTCCTTTCCCCAGGATAAGATGCTGTATTACAGAAGCTTATTTTCAGTCTCACAGGTCAGAGCAGAGGAAATGTATGATTCATTATTACAGGCTCTAGCCTTCTATGAACTTATAGTGTTCAACAACACTACTTAAGCCGTTTGCTATTATGAACAGAACCCCAATAAACTTAATGTTGTGATCAAGTATCAGATGTTTATTAATTCATTAAATTTGCTGATGAGCAGAAGCCAAGTTTATGTATGCTGTTCACTGCAATCTATAAAAGCAATTTCAAATTCTGATTTTTCTGTATTCAAAGTATCTGGAAGATATGTATGTTACAAGAGGTGGTAACCTAAGCTGCAGCAACTTTGCCTCCAACTGAACAGATGTGGATCCTTATGGTTTGTCTACATAGGGAGTTCCTGATTGATTTTGCATGGGCGCTCTTAATTTGGAATAAACCCAGAACCATTCCACATCTAGACAAGCCTTTGTCTATAGCAGAGGTGCATAACCTTTTTGGCCAAGGGCCAAATTGCATTTTCTAAGACCACTGGAGGGCCACAAATGCAGTGTGCAGGGATGGGGATCATGGCACATGATTCCCCCCCCCCCCCAACTCCCAGAAGGCCGCACAGAACATGCTTGTGGGCTGCATGCCCCCCAGGGGCAGCAGGTTGTGCACCTCTGGTCTACAGGCGAGGAGAGCTACACTCTAATATGTCATCGAGTGCTTGTTAAAAATGTGACCTTTTTCCTCTCCAGCCACAGCTGCAGAACGATCCGTCTCCTTTCTTCCTCTAACCTCGCCACTTGCCCAGTGATCCCCTTTCAGCTTCTGCTCTCCCTTGTGCCCACTCTTTTCCCTGGCTCTTTCTGCTCACCACACAAAGTCTCTCCCATCAAAAAACAAAACCACCCACTCTTGAGCCTCTCATCTCTCCAACCACTGCTTCTCGCTAGTGCTGGACACTGCTAAATTGGGACTGGAGGTGAACACTTCAGACTTAGGCCAGGTCTACGCTGGCTGCAGAATTCAGCAGCAGTCAAAGGGAGATAGATACTCAAACTATGTAAAATAACTTGCGCATCTCCCTTTGACTTCCTAATGCCTGCTTTCTGTAGCGTTTCCACTGCACTGAATCAACAGGAAATGCCATCCCATTGACCTAGCTCTACTCTTGTTAGGGGATGGTTTTTGCACCTCAAACCTCCAGCTTGATTGACAGGGTCTTCACTGACTGCTCAATTGCAGTGGAAAGACCGAACTGAGTGTCAAGTGTAGACTTGGCCATAACATTCTGCGGGAAGGTGAAGGTTGGAGTATCGAAGTAATGTACACTAGCAGGCGCACCCTGTTCAGTGCACATCTCAGCTTTATATGCAGCACTAGGGATAAGAGGAATGTGAGAGTGGAGGAGACAAAGGTTTTTGGCAGCAGGAGGGAAAAGGTTTGTTCTCTTATTTTGCTAGTGAATTTCCTTAAGTTCCCCATCCCTTTGCCTATTTTTTTTTTTTTTTTTTTAAATAGAGAAGGGAGGGGGACTGGTACAACTTACTTTTAGCAGTGTCAAGAATTCCTCTCCTCTACTTCCTCTCTCGACCATCTCCAATCCAGCTTCCACCCCTTGCACTCCACTGAAACTGTTCTTGCTAAAAAGTCTCTCATTTTACTCCATGTTCCTTAACCTATTAGACTTCTTGGATATAGTTGGTCATGTTCTTCTTGGAACCTTATTGTCCCTTGGCTGTTCTGTCCTGGTTCTCTCCTTCCTTTTCAATCATTCAGCATGACCTTTGGAGGATCACCCCATTTCTAGTGTGGTTCTTTAGGGCTCTGTTCTTGTCCTCGTCTCCCTCGACAGCTTATCTCATCTGCAAACATACATTCAACTGTCAATGCTATGCAGGTGATTGATAGTTTGGAGCAGAGGTAGACCTATCTCTGTTCTAACTAAACATTCAGCCTGTCTTCGATACCTCTTTGTGGCTGTTCAAACATCAATTCAAGCACAACCCGTCTGAAACAGAGCTCTTAATCTCCCATCCACACCTATCCTCCTTCTACTCCTTTCTCCATCAGAGCAGATAATACCAACAGGCAGGGTGTTCCGGCTTGTAACTTGGGTCATCTTTGAATTGCGCTTCTTGTTATGACTTCACAGCTAGACTGTCTAAATCTTGCAGATTCTTTTCCTACAAGATCTCAGATATGGCCTCTCCTATGCACTGACAAAGTGGGGTTGTGTCTATGAAAGCTCATTCAACAAATAAATTGGTTAGTCTTTAAAAGTGCCACAGAACTCGTTTGCTTTGCTGAAATAGACAAACAGGGCCCCCCCCCCAGGAACTTGTCCTATGCATCCAGTTAAAACTCCCATCCAGATAGTCATCATCTCGCATCTCAATTAAGTGCATAAATGACATGTGATAAATGAGGGAGAGTGGCTGAAAGCTGCACCTCGAGCCATAACACCAGACAATAAGCCTCACTCAGGAGGGATGCCTGTTCCCCTCCTCTTGAGGAGCTAGGCCAGGCACACTACCCCATCTGGGGAAGAAGCACCTGAAATGCGTTGGACCTTTTTGGCAGGTTGGAATTGTATGGTGTTTTTTCTGACTGTGTGGGTGTTACCAAAAACAAACTTACTTTCTAAACCTAAAAATAATCTGAAATAAGAGTAGAATTTGTGCAGTATTAAAACCTTTGAATAAGTCATAGTTATATACAGTAGACATTGTGGAGATTAAGTACACATTTATAAACAGTGGGTATATTTATTCTTTACAAAACTGTACAGAAGCAAGAGATAACTTAAAATATCTAGTGCATTTAAGACACTTGATACAACTCATTAAGATTTGTTTAGTTACTATTTAATAAATACACACCACATTTTGTTGCTTGAAATGCTGCAATAATGAAGACAGGGCCACATGCAGCAATCTCAAACTACCAATTTCTCATACGCGTGTTCAGAAGTAAGCTATAATAGAAGGAGGCCCAGAAAATGTAGGGTGAGAAAGCAGCTACAGAGGGTGCTAAAACAACTGGTCTCCTAAGAGTTATAGGAATGTCTAATGAATTGATGTGCAATTTTGTTTTCCTAAGCTGAACTTTACATGCTAGCCTTTGGAGCAACAATCCAAACGTGATAGAGCCTGTGAAAAGAGCATATTTAAATAAATCTCATTTAGAAAAAAAATGTGCTCAGGTGATAAAAGTAGGGGTTTAGATTATCCCATTTTAAATTTTGCCTTTCACACTGCCAGAATATTAAGAGTTGTACCAAGGTCTCACCCACAAATTCATTTCCATTCAGATGTAAAACAGATTTTAACTTCAGGTAATTTGGCTGAAGTCTTTCAAATATAAAATACAATATAAAAAAATAGAACACAATATGCAAGACTACCGGAAGTTAGATGTTACTACATAATTCAGAAGTAAATGCAGATATAGAAGTATTATTTACAAAATCTTGCCTAGTCTATTTGGTCCCATCTAGAACTACAGTAAACATTTTCTCACCATGTTAAACAAACATACTGGCCTGGCAACGGTAAATAAAATGCATGGAATAAAATTATGTATACAATATGTGCATTATGTACTTGAATTTCTTTAGTTAAGTATTTGTTTACTCAATTTTCTCTTAATTTATTATTGTCATTAGTTAGAGGCTTATGGTTTTAAGTCTTGCATCAGGTGAGTTATTTGGCAACTATTTTGAAGATCCAGGATGAAACCACTGCCTACTCCAATGAAGCAGTCTTCTCATGGAAAAAAGAGTTTCTTTCAGTGGAAATGGTTTATTACTCAAGTACTTTCTGCTATCCTATACCTGGATTAATTCTCCTTAAAGGAAAGCGCTCCTTTAGGGCAGCAATCGGAGGAAGGGACTATAAAGTAGTTCTGATATGTGCACAGACAGACTAAATCATTTTGAACACACTTGGAGTAGATATAAGCACCAAAAGAACGCACATTTGGATTGTGGAAATTAATATCACCACCATAGAAATATACAGTTTGCATTTTTAAATACTCATGAAGATTTAATATACAAATTTCTCTCTGAATATACAATAAAAACTAAATAATATGGTAAAATCAAAGTACCATATAGACCCATCTGTACAAGGCACTACTGGTATCAAATATTTTAAGGGAAGTCAGCTGACAAACTGGAAACAGTTTCTTTGGGTATTTCAAGATGAATCCCTTCAAGATAATGCAGGAACCTGACAAAAGAATCAGAGTGAATAGAAGAGGATTGATAATGTTCATTTTCAAAGATTAGGCAACGATTCTGAATGCAGCACATTTAAGAGACAAACCCTCCATGTATTAATTTGATGAAGTTACCTGATAAATATTTCTAGAGTTTAACAAACACTAGCTTGTGCTGAAATGTAGCAAAGATTAGGGTAAACCTAAACCTACCTTCTTTTAGTCTTCCCTTGTTCTTTACGTTTCTCTGACCTACAAATGCTACGGAGTGTAGGCAGATATTCAGTTACGCTAGCTTGCCTGTTAACCAGGCTTAAAGGAGTTGTAATGGAAAATACAGCTTTGATGATTTCCAGCCTCTTCTGTGCTTTTCTGTGAATGCTGAAAAGAAGGAGAATGAACTCTCATTGCTTCTTGTTCAATAACACAACGGCATCAATTTAACTCCACGACGATGAAAAACACGGATTAAAAACCCCACATAAGGTGTAACTATCCAAAAATGCACACACTATGGATATTACATATTACTAAATCCTTTATGACTCCAGGAATCTTAGGACCAAAATCTGACTTGTAGGCTTTGTGTAGACCTCAAAAAAGCCACAGCCAGAGGAGGGAACACAAGACAGAAGCTGTCTGCTCTGCTGATTCTCCAAATTCATCTGTGAAAAGAAGTTTTGGGGAAGGTCTTTATAGGTATGGTCCTCATGTATATGTTTAGCACATACATAAAAAGATCATGGTGCACTCCAGAACATCTGTTCTTGGCTATAAAGTGCTGTGACCAGCCAGAATACAAGCTGCATCATACTATAATTTTTTCATGTCACAGTGTGTGTCCATTTTAGACCTTGGAGTCATTTTGACACCATCTAAATACATGTCAACATATTTTTACATTGAGCTCAGTCAGGCAGAGTGACTTGTTTTAAAACAATTTGGAATGGCAGCTGTAATACTTATTTTTCAGTAATTAGCATTCTTTATCACAGCTGACATAAGTTAGTAAAACAGATTACTTTGTTTTAGACAAAAATCAAATCTTTACACTGATACTTACTAATGTTAAAGACAATTAGCTCTAATACCATATGCAATTCTCTTGAATTTAAAGACATGCTACTACAAAAATATCCACATTTGACCTAGTTTTAATGTTCTCAGACCCCAATCTTGCAAAAGCTGTGTGTGTAATTTGGACTCACAGTGGCACTGTTCACAAGTAAAGTTATTCACACACGAAACTGGCAGGATTAGGCCTGCAGGCAGCATCAGTCTGCTGACTCCACTTAATTCTAAAACATGGCTTTTTCCAGGCAGAACTTCTTAACTTCTATAGTAGACCAGAATAGAACTAACACTCACGAGCAAGCCTACTATAACCAGTTGATTCAAAACAAATACTAGCGGGATGAAGTGAGGTGAATCCCCCAACTGATATCCGTACTGCACTGCAGAATATGTTCGGGAGGTTTTATCTTACCTTAAACCAGCTGATTGACCAAAGTATATATCATTTCTGTCTTTTGAAACAGGCAGAGTAATTTCCTCCATTTGATCTCTTCCTAGTTTTTTGTAGGGGTTCAAGGAGGTTTCCAGGCTTTGTGAAATACTAGCAGAGCACTTATTAAAACTGAGTGCCTCTACGACTGCTGTTAGCTCACTACAGCTTTGAGAACTCCACCAATCAGTATTTTCTGTGCCACACGCATCAGACAGACCATTTTTAATCTTGCCATTTGTCCAATTAAACTCTTCATTTGAACAAAACTCTTTCGGTTTCCTTACATTAGTGTTCACGCAACAATCTAAGAAAGACATGTTCTCCATAAATTCAGTTAATGAATTTAGACAATGAGAAGAAAGAGCAGAGCTCTTCTTCTTTGCTGGGATTTTAGTGGTCAATTGTTCTTCTTTTTTATTCACCATACATTTTAAACTATCTGCATTTTCTTCCAAGCATGATTCAACAATTTCTGATGGCAAAGTTATAAATCCAGCAGAGTAGTTCAATTCAGTATCAAATAAATCACTATCATCCAACAAAGCAGTCGTTCTCCGGTGCTTCATCTTTTTAGACTTTTTGACAGGGGTAGCTTTTTCAGAGTAATCACTATCAAGAGGCATGTCATTTGAAGTCTTTTTAAATGAAAGGTAAGAATTTTGTGTTGGCTCTGGAAGTACATGAACTGGTAAAGGCAGAATAAATTCAAGATTACTATGTATAAAATCCACTTTCTTCATTTGGAATTCTGTGAGCAGCTGTATCAGTTTACTCCATTCTTCTGTTGTTGTAATTTTATGCTGTAAAAATAATGTAAACGTATAAAAGATTTATTTATTACAATAACGGTCTTAATTAAATACAAAGTGCACTATGTTATTACAACAAAGCTACCTATTCACATACACCTCAGTAGTCATCAGCCAAGGACTGTGTATTACTGACTTTAATAAGGATTTCTCAGTTTGGGTTTTATTTAATTCCTGAAGTAGACTTTACAAAGATTGTGGCTAACCATTTTTGTAAAATAATGGTGTTTACTATAAGTGCTATAGAAAATTATCAGAACGTATAGTGAACTACAGCAACCCAAACAGCATGTTTCAGATAAAATTCATTCAAAATATTAGCTACCAGAATTAATCATGAAGATACCTTTAGAAATGAAAACAAATCTTCTGAAGGCAAAAAGATGTTCTTAAGGCCAAGCAAAGTCTCTATGAAGCCAGTGTGACATTTTGGAAGCTCCATATCAGTTTGAGGGAGATCATTCTTGGAACCAGTATTTTCAATGCAAGTTATCTGATCTGTTCCTTCTATCTCCCCGCTTCCTACTACACAAAAAATAATAGATTTTACTTATAAATACAAGTTCTTCATGAAAATTCAATGCTTATTTATCTCCTTGTCTCATTCTATTCCATGCTAAAAGATAAATCACACTCTTACCCTGACTGACTGATATTTTAAATATTTGTGATTTTCCCGTTACCAATGTCCCCTTATCTAAGTTCACTTTCACTCTCTCTCTCCCAAAGTTCTCCCTCCTTCTTCTGCCTTTGCTATCTCTCTGTTGTAAGCGATCAACTCAGTCTCTGCCACTTGCTCCTTCTGTCCCCCTCTAAAGTATGTTTACACTGGAATTAGAGACCCAAGGTTGGTCTGTGCCAGCTGACTTGCACTGCTGGACTCAGGCTATGGGGCTGTTTAACTGTGATGTGGATGTTCAGGCTAGGAACCTCCCTCCTCGGAGTCCTAGAGTCTGAACAGCTACACTGCAGTTAATAGCCCTTTAAACTGAGCCAGCTGGCATGGGCCAGCCATGAGTGTTTAACTGCAGTGAAGACATACCCAGTCTCTCTTCCTCATCTGCTGAAAATCTTCCTTTTGGGGACAGGTTCTGCCTTTTCCCCTTCTATCTCCCAGTCTGTTTTCTTACACATACTTCCCATTGCCTCCATTCACCCCTTCTTTTTTCTTTCCTTCTCTCATTCCCTAGTTCTGCTTATCAGTTCCCAGGACACAAGCGGCACTCCTTCAGCTAACTGCAGCCTGAAATGCCTATAATTATGGCTGCCTACCGTTCTGAGTGAGAACTAGATTGGTTCTTTGCTCTACTCATTCTTGTTGCTCATAAGAAGAATGAGAATGGATAATAACCATGGAAAACCTTAATCTCAGACACAATAGTGAGGGGCAATACATGCAGAAGTCAAAACTTCCAGGCCCTTAATTACTGTAAATATATTGTGAGAATTAAAAGAGCCTAGAGTAAAATTGTCAATTTCCTGTCAGAAGTCCAGACAATCATCATTTATTCAAAGGTATTTGAGAACTGTTTCATAAAAAACAAAGATTCTACATCTTAGAATGTATCTTAATTTAAGATGTTATATTATGGCTGTTTTTTTAAATTAGATCAACTTACCGTGAAGTGATAAACCTTTTTCTTTCAAGCACCCACCTCCACTCCTAACCCAAAATTGTAGATAAAGAACACTTTGTCTGATATCACAGTTATTTGTGGTTAACAAAGTGGCTATGTCTTTTAAATCCGTTCGTAAATTTTCAGCCAAACAGAGAACTTGTAGATAGCTAGCAACATTTGCCTAGAATAAAACATGAGAAAAAAAACATTAAGGAGACAACACACTAATCTCTTCACACCTGGCAAGTCACATTAGAAGGAAGTTACTTTTATATACTGTAACATGCCAAGAAAATTTCTCCTATCTAATGCTCTCTAGTGAAAAGGACTAAAATGGCTGGTCGACAGAATGGTGATTCCCCAAATCCAATTCTAATTCCTAGTGTGTATGCATATGAGGCATCACCATGAAGGCAAATCCTTCTGCCTGGGTTCTCCAAAAACTTTAACTGTTGCCTCTTCCATGACCATGGAGGGCCCCATGATCAGCAATATTTACAGAGCATTTTCCCTAGAGGGTTTTCTGTCTTTTAACTCTTTAACAGCATGTGGCCTAGAAAATTTAAAATACAAAATTGGAAAGGAAAAGGAAAAACAATTTCCACCCCCCCACCCATTAGCTTCCTTGAAGTTTGATTTAAATTTTTTTTACTGAAGGTTTTATTTTTAATGTTTTTTTAATTTACATTTGGCCTTAACTAAAGCTATTTACCAGTATACACTTCATCATATTAGGCTGTTTCTTTCATATAAATATCACTGCAATAAGGTTCTTTCAGCTTTCAGTGACTGACATGAATTTTGGCAAAAATCAAATCTTTAAAGTGAAACTTCTAGAGATAAAAAAAATCTTCTGCAGCTTGTATGAAATTTGTTTTAGTCTAAAAATAAACCCTTGCACAGAAGTAAACAGTAATCCATTTTGTGTGGTAATATACTGGATTATATATAACCTTTTTAAACCTACAAATTAAAAAGATAGAAACTCAAATTTGAGGTTTTCAATTATAGAACTAATTAAATCCTAAACTACATGATATTAACATTATCTGAATTTCAAAAACCAAAAGACTTACCAAAGATGGTGTTTTAAAGTTGATTTCTTCAAAGTAACCATCAAACATTAAACTAAAAGTTGGATCTACACAAAAAATACAAAATCAAATCTTGTGAAATTTTATCTTCAGAACTATTTTTCTCCTTATTTCTTAAAGCGCCATCAAGAGAACAAGTGCCTTTAATACTCAAATATATCCTTTGTAAAATCACACAGATGTCATATAAAAATACAGTCGCTCTTTAAACAGTAAACACCAGATTCATTAACGGTGCCTTCATGTGTCCCATGCTACTCTCTCTGACCCTGATCCCGTAATTAGATTTATCCAGGTGTATCCTTACATCTGCAGAGTCCCATTAGTGAAACAAGCATTACTCACCATTTGTAGTAAGAATTACAGGCCTCTTTGCAGTGGACATGAATGTCTTTATTGCACTTAGAAACCCAGCATCTTCATCAAATATTATATCAACCTATAGAAAGTACAAATCAAGTATAAAATGTTAGTAATAGTTTCATAATTATGGAAAGTCATGTAGTTAATTTAATTAGTGTCCAGCTTTTACTGTTAATATAATTTTCACCTAAACACAGTGAAGCTAAGGAAGGAAATAGGGTTGCTGCAAATAAAACCCAGTAGTTAGTACCTAGAGATTTTAGGACAAAGTCTTGTACGTCCAAGTTTGGCAATATTTTATGGCATTGTAGTAATTATGCTTTTATTAAGGGGAAAACAACACTTTGAGCTGTAATTTCCCACACTTATTCTAAAGTGCAGTGCATTTGTATTGGGGGAAGGAGGGAGCAGGAGTGGAGGAAGTGTCATAACAGTCATTCATCTATTTATGTTGGAGTAAGAGAAACAATCTTTTAATGACCGCTTAGAAACGTTTTAAATATTATCTGGTACTTGGGTAATAGTTTAGAGCAGCCTGGCAAAAATTTGCCAACTTGCATACTCCTAACTTTTTGATAGGTAGATGAATATACAAATAGGTTTCTTTATTCTTAATCATCATGGTACAAAATAAGTAGATTTTTTTTTAATCTAGGACAATTTTTGCAAGTCTGGTTTAGAAATTCCCATGTGGGTGAAATGACTTCCAGCTGAATTTGTTTAAAGGTCAATAATAATCCTCATACTTAAATAAATATGACTGAAAGATTTATTTTTCACATCAGTAAGATATTTGTTTTACCTCTTCAAAGAGTATAAGAGATGTTGCATTTTTTCTATTGGGTTCCTCTCCTCCCACTTCTTTGTTTGTTGGCTTAGTTTGAATATCCACTTTTTCTTTAGCTGAATTCTGAATATCTGCTGCATAGAGACAAAGAATGAACCTTATGATTAATTTAAAGTTAAAAGATGATTCAAGCAGTTTAATAAGCAACTGCACGATGTATTAGTTCTCTAGCAATGCCCTGTATGTACGATGTGGGGAAAAAAAGCATCAACAAATATTACGAACACCCCTATTTTCTTTTCTAACATCTCTGTATGAGAATGACATTGTTTCCTCGGGATTACTGACTATTTGGGAAATGCTGACTGTGCAAGGTGCATTATATTAGACTCTGTCTACATACATCTTATGCTGGCATAATTGGTTGCTTGCAGGGAGAATAAAACACCAGCCTGAGCGACATAAGTGTCAGGATGGACAATGCTATGACAGTGGAAGAACTGTACCATTGTAATCTCTGTTGTATAGCCATGCCCTAAGTATTTCCAGTAACTGGGCCTGTCTGGGGAAAGGACCCTCTCTTACTACCTGTTCATGCAGTACCTAAGGGGGTCCCAATTTTGGCTGGGACATGTAGGAACGATGCCAGGGGTAGGTAACTCCTGGCACCTGGGCCAACAGAGGCATTCAACCCATTAGAGCGGCACGCAGCACCCTCTATGGTGTCACAGAAATTGCCACTCCTGCCACTGAAAGCCACTCTGGGCGGCTTCTTTCGGGTCTGACTAGGGCACAGGGGCTCTCCACCATGCCCATGCCCCGCAGAAAGAAGCTGCTCAGAGCAGTTCCTCTCCACAGTGTGCCACTACCAAAAGGAGCCACTCCAGGTAGCTTCTGTAGGTGGTATGATGTAGGACCCTCAAGAGGAGCTGCTTCTTTCCATGGCATGCCTGGGAACCCCTGTCCCCAGGCACACTGCCAAGAGGAGCTGCTCTGGGTGGCTTCTTTCCAGGACATGCTGGCCGTCAGCACCTGCTGAGGTTTGGGGAGGAAGGGCCGGCACAGAGACTGGCAAAGGTTGCCCACCCCTGAACTATGGTAATACAAATAATAGTGTATTTTCTTGTGCTTTGTCTAGTCTGTGTCATAGTTGATTATTATTCCTCAATATTTCATGTAATCAATTTCTATACATGCTAATCTACAGTCAGGATGTTAGAAGGCCTACAAACCTTAAGTTATAGATACACATTTGCTTATCAATTATCATTCTCTTGTACTACACTGTCTAACTTTTTGCACAGCACGATTAATAAATTCCAAGGAGAAAGAACCATTGTGATCCTCTCATTTGATCTTCTGTGTAACACAAGCCATACAGTTTCCTCAAATAATAATGCCTTTTGACCAACAGCATCTCTTAAAATCTATGTATGTTTTTCTAACTGCAAATACAGTAATCCCAAGATAAAGAGCAATGCCTACCTTTGGGTTTTTTTTGAGATTTTACTATTTCTTCTTTACTCTCAGGCTTAGAAGATATTTTGAAATAGTTTGCTAATGTTTTAGGGGGTAAACTTCGTTTTAATCCTGTTCCTTTGGGTGAAAGTGGAGGTTTCCTTGGTGAAATAGCTTTCCTGGGTGAATTTATTTTTTCTGAAAGACAAAGTTTACATTAGCCTTCAACTTAAAATATATTCACAAACTCTTCTCAGGTAAACTGACAACTGGGTTTAGTTCAGCTGTTTTGTATGTTGTACAAGATAATATACTGTAAGCAGTAATACACAGTTACTTTTCTCCTTGTTTCTGTTAATTCACCTATAGTTAACATCCCATAGAAGTGCTACAATGCAGAAATAATTATTGGGGATAATCAAATTAAAATCACTATAAAAACAGTGTAATTCAAATAAGGTGGGGGTTTTTTGCCTGACCCAATGAAACAAAAACATTCAGAATCTGACAAATAGTGGTAAACTGAATATGAATGTTTTTTAGCCTCCTTCTGCTGCCCCCCCTCACCTCCAAGGAAAGGATAAGGTAAATGCCAAACTTACTTGGGGATTTAGTGCTGCTACAACTGTTAAAGAAGCAAGGTTTCTGTGCATTTACACCTTGTTTGTCCACTTGATGAGACTGAGTAGCTTCCTTTAGCTGAGATAGGATCTGTCTACCACTTCGCTGGCAAGAGGCATTAACTTCAAATATCTGCAAGAATAATGTATGAAAAGGGAATTTAGCTTCATTCAAAAAGTTATTTTTATACTGCTAGGTACAAATTAGAAAAGCAGCCTAGAAACAAACCTTAAAACCAAGCTCCTGAGCACAAGCATACACGGCAGCAGTCTTTCCCACACCTGATGGGCCAGTAATCAGCACAGTATTGCAGAGCGTATTCTCTTCCTCACTGTCAGATTTGTCATCTTTAAAATCCATGCTGTCCAAAGAATCTAGACAATTATTTCAATCAAAGGAAACAACTTAATAATCATTTTAACCATTATTAATTCTTGCCATTTCACATCGGAGGAAATATGACACCACGATCATCGAATACTTTCCATATTTAAAAAACAGTAGTTTAAATATTTTTCAAACATACAACTAATATGTCTTTTAAAGTCAATATTTTGCAAAATGTGGAAAAAATTCTAGTACCTTGCTGAGTGTCTGTGTCATCTTTTTCACTCTTCTGATTTCTTTTTTCTTCCCAATCGGCTTTTTTTTTCCATTCTTTCAGCCAACTATGGAAACAAACCCAGAAGAGAGATATCAAATATTACTCAATAAACTGACCCAAGTTCAGATGAAATAGCGGAGAACTCTTTTCAAGGACTCCCTCTCCACTATCCATTTATCCTAGTTAATCATAGGAACAATTATATTCGTTTTGTCCAGGAAGAATATGAAAAACTACAAAGAAGAGAGGGACTGGGCAAACTGATCGATTAGTAGTTTATTATTCTACAGTAAATTGTTTTTAGTAAAATAGTCAATGTGTGTCTTTGTTAGGATTTTGTTGAGTTCACAATCTTAATGATTCACTCCCTAGAAACATTCCATTTTATTGTTAAGGAACTATTGATGCTATTACTAAATGCTGACAAAAATTGCCATGATTACAGAGGATGATCTAAATATTAGATCAACATGCACTTTAAAAGGTTTCTCTTCACAAAGATTGCTGCTAGTTAGGGCGGTGTTGAGTCAGGGACACCTATATCTAGGAGAATGACGACAATCAATTCAGTTTATTATAGGTCTACAAAACACGCCTCATAATATCTTTCAGTCCCCACCAACCTGAACTGCAAATAGTTGCCATTTGGTTGAAATACAGAGCCTTTCATTTGTAACAAACAAAAATTCTAATACAGCACAGGTGATTGAGACAAAAATCATTACCGTAAAATAACAAGTAGATGGCCTCCGAGACATGAATTGTGGTGGAAGTTTCTCATTAGGGAACAAGTGCTGGGATACAGTAGTGATAGAAACAACATAAGGACACCTAATTTTTGGGAGGAGCATCATTTCTATCAGAAGAGTCATTAGAATAGCTAGCAACCCTTTTGACAGACTCAAAAGATGAACAAGGAGGACTGGATGATCATGAGGATTAAACTATCCTCCATCCTGAAAATAATCTCAATTTTACAATACATCAGATTGAGGCACCTGTGTAGGAGAGCACGGAAGAGCTCTGACACCTGTTCCACACACTGTGCCTATTGTGTACAATCCCCACTGCTGTCAATCTGACAAAATCAAATTTACTAAAACACTACTGAATACTGGAAACATTTCAATCCATCCCCTAATGCATACACTCCATTCCAGTTCAATTGAGTGTCTGCTGTGCTTGCATTTAGTGCCACAAGGCTCCTGTCTGGATTGAGACTCCAAGACACAATAATAAAATAATTTAGGAGAGCAGATCATTTTATATCCACTGGCATTAAACTTGTATCCACAATAGGGAAAAAATCTTATTGCAACACAATACCAAATATTGTAGACCTTAGATCCCATGTATTGTGATGTTCAGAGTTATTTTAAGACAACCGAATCACAGAAACGTAAGGCTGGAAGGACATCAGGAAGTCATCTAGTTCAGCCACCTGCACTGAGCCAGAACCAAGTATACCTAGATCACCCCAACAGGTGTTTGGCTAACTTATTTTTAAGTCGCCAGTGTCTGGGATTCTACAACCTCCATTAGAAGCCTATTCCACTGCTTAAATATCCTTTTAGTCAGAATCTTTTCTTAACATCTAACTTAAAATCTCTCTGGCTGCAGATTAAACCCATTGTTCCTTGCCCTACCTAGCCATTCCGCAGTTGTGCATTTGACCTCCTTAAGTGCAGTAATTTGGTCATCTTTATTAAATTTCATCTGGTTGATTTCAGACCAATTTTTTACAGTCATTTTGAATTCTAATTATGTACCCCAAAGTGCTTGCAACCTGACCTCCTTTGATATCATCTGCAGATTCTATAAGCATACTTCATTATCCAAGTATTAAGTGAAAATATTGACTTGTAAGACAGACCCTTGTGGGACCCCATTAGATACATTCTTCCAGTTTGACAGTAACCCATTAATAACTACTCCAAGTATGGAGTTTCAACCAGTTCTGCATTCACTTTATAGTAATTCACCATAGACCACAGTTCCCTGGTTTGGATACGAGAATGTCATGTGGGACTATGTCAAAAATCTTTATTAAAAATCAAGGCTATACAATGGTATATATTTTCTCATTCTGACCTGTGTAACTTCTTTATTTCTGTTGAGTTCCCGATAAGTTCACTTGAGTCCTGAGGTTGATATTTTTCTGTCCAGAGCACATCTTCCTTTTCACCACCTATAGCAAAGAAAATAGAAGTAGTCTATTTTAAACATTTCTGCATCTAAAAAAACAGGGCAAGTTGAGTTCAATCTCATGATTATTTTATGGCAGACTTTTTGGAGAAGCACTGGAATCAAGGGAAGAAGAAAGGGAAAATGAACTAACTGCCACAAAAGAGCAAAGAAAGTGCTCAGCAAGTGCTTAAATCCAAATGTTGGTCCTTGCGCACAGCCTGACTCAGCAAGCTACGAGCAGGGAACTACATGAAAGTTGTGGGGAGAGGCACAGAAAAGAAAGAACAGAATTCACACTGCTGAAGAATCACACATATAAACACATCCCTGTTCATGACAGTCTCTATGCACAGATTCATAGAGTTCAGGCCAAATGATCTAATGTTCCTTCTGGCCCTAACTTCCATTATATCAGAGACCATTACATTTCACCCAGTTATCCCTGTATCGGGCCTAAGCAGGATAAAGAGAGGGTTTTTAAACAAATCAATATTCAAAGAATCTTTTAAAATTTAAAATCAGCTATTTTATTTGTTTGGGGGTTGTTGGTTTTTTTTCTTACTTTCTTTCAGTTTTATAGTCTTAAATTGCTACTGTAGATATTTTGCTTATTTGATTAGTCTCCCAGTTGTCAGTAGAATTTCAGATTTTACATAGAGATTCTTTCTACAGAAAAGTTGCATATTTAAAATGCTCGTTTACAGTGAAAAAGACAAGCCTAGGACACACTCATTAACCTCCCTGCTGTGGGAATAGCACAAAGTAACAAAAAAAAACCTGATAAGTAAAGAGCCTCTGCTACATTTATAAATGACACAACCTTCCTGATATACTGAAATTCCACATGCCAAGACAGCTCCTCCATTAGGATCTGCAATTGAGTTAATGGGAACTATTCGTGTGAGTAAAGTTACAAACCTGTCTGCAGGATGAGGGCCTTAATTTTCACCAGTTTCTGACTATAGTAGTTTTGTAAAATTCAAGTAAGATACGCTAGTATCACAATAGTGGCATTTGTAAAAATACACCACCACATTTATTGTTTCATTCATTACAAATTTTAACAACACTGTAACTGTAAAACTAACTTGAAAATTTGTACTAAGTCACAACCTAATCAATGTCAATATTTGACCAAAAAAAGTAAATTAAATCACTATTTATATTGTCTTGATTTAAATTATTCCATTTTGGAGTTAAGTCACTATCCCCTAAGTTCCTTATTCACTTGATCTCATTCCCAACTCTCCCCCATTACCCCTCTGTGGATCTGCCAAAGAGACTATTTGAAACTGTGCTCTGCAGATACTGTGGGGACTCCACAAGCCCCATTCACAGCATAGTACAAGAGCATTTTCTAATAACTTAAGTAGCAAATATAAAAAGGTACCAGAGACAGAGTTAAGTTTTGATTCAGTGTCTTCTATTGTTTTAACATCAGATTCCTGGGGTTTGCTTGTTTCCACATGGGTTACTTTTTCCGTGTCTGTTTGGTCTATGCAGGATACATGGGTAGCTATGCCCTTGAAAGATTCGGATTTCAGTTCAGTCTCTGCATTATCGATTTGTTTTCTTCTTTTTGATTTGTGGTCTTCTGGTTTTTTTCTTTTCCTTTTGGTTTCTTTCTGATTTTCAGAACTTATTTGATCTAGTTCAGAATTTGCAGTTTCATGTTGTTTCATGAATACTAAATCAGCAAAGAATAAAATGCATTATGTCATTTCAAAACTGCAAATTATATCATTAACATAACAGAATACATTTCTCACTCGTCTAAAATTTTAGAAATGCTTTAGTCATAATGATCCAGATGACTGTAGTTTTATTCAGAGCATAATGATTTATTTATATATTTTTAAAAACATTTACATTGTCCTGAAATGTACTTGTTTCTATATCATCAATTGTTTTTAGTTGTATACATTACTAACCTTGTGTTTTATTTTTGAAAAGTATATGTTCCGTTTGCTTTTTTAGACATTGGTTAAAAACTTTTCTCACAGGAAACTGAGAGTTAGAAGATTTGATCTCATCCAACAAAGACTTCCTTAGTATTTCAGAAAACACTGGTCTCTGTCCAGACAACTGCAATATGTAAAATAACCATTCAGAACGCCCAAAAGCTATACACCAAATAATCTTACATGAAAAATTACACTATTAAAACAGAATTGTTTAATTAGTCTGTTAAGCACAATGACCACTACAAAGTACCTGGAACTACATACTCTTTCGCATCCTATAACAAGCAAGCTACATCGACCACCTTTGAGCTAAATAAATTAATCATGGGCAGATGCCTTCATTAAGGTCACAGGTGTGTTTGTTTTTTTTTAAACAGCAAAACATAAAACATTTTGATTGACTTAGTTATCATAGAAATAAAAGACTAAAAATACTAACCACAATTGAAAAATTGTTGTCACTAGGTTTTGGATTTATAACTGAGAATTCACCAAGTGAAATAGTGAGTTTTGTGACATCAGTTACTTCACTGCTTAGTTCTCTTAGCTTGCTTAGAAGGGGACATGATGGTGATATCAACCTCCACATCAGACAACCTAATTAAGAATGGAAACATGGTTTTAAAAAAAGTTTTTAATCCATGGATTAAGCCTTCTAGACCCAGTAAGAAGTAACTGCATTGCAACCCCCAATCTAGCCATACCCTCAAAGCCAAGCCTATTTAAATTTATATTGGGACAACTTCACCCTCCCACCAGCTAAACTATTCTGCACTCTCCCTCATACATTCCCTCCTCCCATCTAGTGATCCTGGTTCTTCCAATTCCTATTAATAAATTCTGGCCTCTTTTAGTTCTTTGCAAGGTTGCCATTCCTGAGTCCTACCCCCTCCAGAAGAAACTCAGTCATACTCCCTTCCTCTTGAAAAAAAGCAGCAGCTGCTCCAGCTTTGGTTCCTCTCTCAATCACATTTTCTTAAAAAGAAAGCATAGCCACACAATCACATCTCTTGAGGAAAGAGCAAACAGCTCAGGGGGTCCCTTTTCCTCCAAGCTTCTTTCAAATTAGAGAAGTAGCAGCACCTGGGCTGCTCTGATTCTTCTTATATCATTCCCTTTTGGGAAAGAGAGTTGGCTATTTCCATGTCCCACCCGAGCAATGCAAGATTTTTACTCATCCTAAGTAAGTAGTTTTTTCAAGTCTTATTTTATTATGTATTATATCTTTTAAACATGCTATTTATCTACTTATGAATGTATATAGCCCCATATTACTGAGCTCTGTTTTAAAATTTGTACTTGACAAGACTACTTTTTATACCAATAAATTTATTTGGTTTTGTTATCACAACAGAAAGAAAAAGGAAGACCTGTCAATTATTCCATCATAGTTATAGTAAAGAACTTTGTCTTTGAGCCTTTCATTTTCAACATAGATCCCCTAAAGGCTCACAAAGAAAAAACAAAAACTTACAGTCATCCTTCTGCTGTACGTGGACAACTCTCTGAAAAGAACAACTTGCCACAGCGTATGCTTCCAATACGGCTGCTTTCTTTGCAATGTGTCTTTTTAGAGACTCTGGCAAACCACTCATCAAAAATTCACGTTTTGCTTTGAACTGCTCATCGTCTTGAGAATTTTCAGATGTATCTTGGCTTTAAATAAAATAAATGACAATGAAAAGTCAAGCTACCAACCATGCAGAGTTCACAACAGTGTTAGCATGGATAAAGTTTACTTACTCCTAATAGCAATTGGACTCATTCCAGACTGACAGATATGCAATATCCTGAATAAACCTTAGTGAGTTAAGTTAAACCATATTACTGTAAGTTTAATGCCTTAAGGATCCATTGCATTAAAAAATGAAACTGTTTAAGAGTTACTGTGAAAGTGTATGCAACTTCTAGAAGAAGGGAAGGTATACTAACATAATTCTTCTGGTTATCAGCCCTTTGAAGGTTTTGCCCTGGGTACGGGACCTTTTGTCTGGCTATTTATCTATTCATGGTCTCGTCAAATGATCAAAGTGGATTCTCGAGAGACCAACAACAAAGAAAAGACATAGCAATAAGTAATTTGGTGATGAACTGACTCAGGGCTTTTGTTCTGGTCGAGCTAAAGGACAGGACCTCTGGTCCATGGGGAAAGGTTGGAAAGATTTTGGCCTACGGAGGCCCCATAAGACTAGGTACTTGTTCTAAGCTGAAGCTGTGATGAACATGAAACACAAGAAAACCCCTAAGTGGGGTTTTGAGGACCATTTCTGCCAGCGCCCTTGTTTTTATGAGGGTTTGAACTCTTGGTACTCTTATTAGGTTCTTTATTCTTTTTAATATATCTTCTCTTCTGTGCTTTTACCTTAAGAATAAAATATGCTTGCTAGTAAGAACAGTGTGGTAACTTATAACTGTGGGCAATTACACTGTTATTAGTCTCTGAAAAGAAGGGAAAAAGAAGCCTGCTTAAACAGAAAACTGTTCAGCCTGGAGTACCCCTATCAGAAGGAGAGACACATGCATGTCTCCTCCCACGAGAGGAAGCAGACAAGGGAGCTGAAATACTGAGTGGATGCCATTGATGGGACTGCTAAGGTGAAAATATAGGTATAGCTGCCCTGAACGGTGACACCGATAATTTACTTATTATAATCTCTACTAAGCACTAAGGTTTAGTAGGGGTAGGAAAAGTGCAAATGGAACATACTCATCTTCCTGGATCCCATATTTCTAAGGTATATTTTAAAAACTTTAATATTATAGTCATTATTAACTAAATGGAGGGTTCTACACTGACCTGCTTTCATCAAAAATTACAATTGGTTCATCTGCAATGTTTTGAGCTTTTCTGTCCAGGAGTGAAGGTGGGACTCTCACTTTTCCTTTAAAAAAGAAAGCAGATCTGGATTAACAATAACATCCAAATAATTGCTAGTTATGTTTTCATCCTAATTTCATCTCCCTATTAGATAATTTTGTGTTATGTATAATGATAGTCCTAAATCTAATACACTTTTCTTCACAAAAGACATATTCTGTAACTTAATTCACGTAAAGCTTTCTCACTCTAGAGACACTGTCATCTTAAACATTTCTGTCTAAAAATGTTTTACTAAGTACTGTTAAATATTTTTCTCCAGTTTCACTTTTACCTTGCAAATCAAACAGTACTTTGTACATAGTCAACTTCTCCTTTGGTACAAGCACATTAAAGTGTGATTACAAAAAACACATAAATTAGCAGGAAGACTAAGAGGAATAGTGGAGTACCAGAAACTACTTTAGTTTCTTTAAATTAGAGATTTCCAAATTGTCCCATTCTATTTAAAGGACACTGTCAAGAAAGCACATATTAACAGTTTCCTCGTTGTTCATTAAGATATAAGAACAGTATTATATATTGGTGTAGCACACAAATCAAAAGCTGAAGTCTTGCTATTTGAGATTGGCACTTTGTACACTGAAATAAAGATTAAATGCTTTTATTTAAACCAATACCGTGTGAGCTCTTAGTAACCTTCATATTTCTAGATTTTTTCCCCAATACATCATTTAAACTTCGAAGTTTCTTTTGCTTCTTCTCCACACTCTGTGTAGAAGTTGTGGTACTACTCAGGCTTGAATCTAAAATTATCACTGAATCCTGGACAGGAAACAAAAACAAAAATTTTTTAAAAAACCCCAAAAACCTCTTCTCCCAAATTATTCCTTTTACAGTTTTCAATTATGAACACTACCAATTAGTGATAGGCTTTGGGGCAGCTGATAAATTAGAAACACCATTGCAAAACTAAAAATTGATCTATATAAAAGCGCTATTTGTGTTTCCTACAAAGGATTATATGGAGTAAGTTACATTAAAAAAAATCTGCCAAGGCAGCATGTACAAATGAGCTTTTTTCCCCTCAAAAAGGAATTAAGGAACATTGCAAAAGTTTGTGTGATTTTACAACTTTTTTTAAAAAATTGTCCATGAGATGTCATTCTACTTATGAACAGTTACGCTTGTAAGTCATATATTCTTGGTCTGTCCCACCCCTTTTAGTTATAACTCCTACGGACATTCAAGAAACCAAGATCTTACATCTTCTGGGTCAGATGACCAGTTTCCTGTTAATAAATTTGACATTTTTACTTCAAGTAAAAACCTCAATCGGAATACTATACTAAGCTATGTTCAGTACCTTAGAGACTAATTCCCCAGCCAAATGGGTTAGAGGAATAATCTCTTCAGACCCAACTCCTACTAATTAATAGTTTAAAACCAAAACTATGCCACTACCACATCACATAATCCCATAACAGAAATTTATACATGGGACAAAAAAAATTAAAACCAAATTACTGCTTAAATGAGCAATATGGATTCCATAAGAACTCAAAATTTGCAGACTTACTTCATCTTCTTGTAATCTTTTCTTTGCGGCAAGAGCTTGCTGTCGGGAAGAGCGTCTTACAGGTGTTGAGGTGTCTTCATTAGTCTTTGATCTATTATGTTGGATGGCCTTTGCTTTTTCAATCAACTGCTTAGCTTTTGATATATTTTTAGAAGTACAGCTCATCTATAAACAAAGTATGGAATAACCAAAATGGAATAACCAAAAAGCCCAACCTTGCCTATTAGGAACACGGGTGCTGAATTTTTACCAGGATGCTGCCCCTTGACCCTGATCGGAGACACTGTATTTTGTATCAACTCTGGTAAGAACATCTTATAAATGAAGCTCCACTCCCTTTGTCAGAGCAGCTAGAAATGGAGTTTTCTGGTTCTTCACACCCCTGCACAACCTCCTGAGTGATGTCTGCCAGAAAGAGATGTCAACAATTCTATCCTTCCCTCCTCCCCACAGCCTCTATCACTTGGATCTTTTTCCCCAGTGAAGAATTCCAATGCATGGTTCTTCTGCTTATGACTTTCCCAAGCTACAGCAGAAAACTGACAATTTTTGATAGTTTTATTGTTGCCCACAGTATCATCAGGGAAGCAGAGAAATCCCATTCACTCAGGGACTATCTTCACTATCGTGCTAAATCAGTGCTCCTACCTCTGATGCAGCAGCATCGATTTAGTGGGTCTGGATGACACGCTAAGGCTAAGTCTATACTGATGGCGGCAAAATCGCCACCATCAGCGTGATCTTCCAGGTTCGATTGAACAGTCTGTGTGGACGCACTCAATCGATCCGGAGATCGTCATAGCAACTCCAGCCCCGGAACTGAAGTATCGGTAAGCCAATCAGAAGGCATAGGGTAACGTGGACACTGCTGAAAGTCGAGCCAACATACATCGACTTACGTAACTTAACTAGCATAACTTAGGTCAACTTAGCACACTAGTGATGATGTGCCCTCAGTACATCTTGGTAAAGTTAATGTTACTGGACCCATCTTCCTGCAGACAGACATTACATCAGATTACACTCACCTGCCAAATATGTTTTATTTTCATTTTTTAAATGTTAACTTAGGTTCTGTAAGAATTCAGGATATAGGTCCCATCATTTACCAGTGCATCTAAGGTGAATGGATTTTTCAAGTGTGAATTGATTAACACTATACCATACACAATTGGAAACAAGAAGGTGCTACACTGATTTAGTTTAATATTCAACACGTGACTTCTCAAACACAAATACTAAAAACCAAACGTAACAGTCTTGATTATTTAAGCTACCTTTGTATTTCTTGGAGTAAATTCTTCACTTTCCACTGCTTCAGCTTTGTCAGATTTTTTAGATGTATTAATTCGAGTAAACCTCATTCTAAACAAGGAAAAATACGATGAATTATTTTTTTTTAAAGAGGCCCTAGTCTCCACCTCAGATTCATTAGAATTTAAGACTCATTGCTGTCAACAAATACAAAACTCCCAATGAATAAAGGAGTAAAACGTATTTTTCCTTCAAGTACAGACATATGCCCACATGATACTAATGTTCATGTCAGAGAGAATATAATTTGGTGTGTCAGATTAACTGTAGTTCATTTATTTTTAAATCTCTCAGACAAGGATTTGGACCCTCCACTTCCTTACCCCATCCCACTGATTTAAAAGCAAAACCTGAAAAGATTTCAGAATTTTGACTTGGGTAAAGATAGGAGGGAATTCTTAGCTGTTTGCTGATACTTAATCCTGCATATTATCTTCCATTCACCTATTGTAATCTTCTTTTCAGCAGATTAGCATTAGTTAGGACATCTTCCCATAGCCAAATCTGCAAACAATATTTTTCATCCATGGAAGAAATTAATCTCCAGTCTTGCACTAAGGACCCCATGCTGCAAAGTTCCAAGTATATACAGCAGTTGCAGCATAGAGCTCTATTAGTTCTAAGACCAGTCAAAAATTCAGTTCTTCCACGTTGTTATTCCACAGGCCCATTACTCTTGCAAGAAACCTAGGAATGCTTCTCAATCCACTTACCATCTCTTGCCTCTAATGTTGAAATGCATATAAATACACAATCATTCTAGTAGATATAAATTATTTACTGAAACAAAATATACCAAATATTTTAAAATGCAAACTTTTTTACCTTATTGGGCTCTTGGCATCAAAAGGTACTGTAATCACCTCAGCCTTATACATGTTATTTTTCCTCAAGGATCTGTTGCTTGATTTTGGTGTGGAAGCCTGCAGAGGACTATCACCTATTACATTTTCAGAAACAGTATTACTAATCCTAGTTTTTTCAGGTGTTTTGAAGCTTTCAGTTTTCTTTTGCCTTAGACTCCTCCTTAATTCATTCTGTTTTGGACGTGGTAGAATTCCTATGTTATTTAAGGTATTTTCCTTAATATGAGCAGCCCCAGGACGTTCACTATTATTTGGAACATGTTTTTCTTCAGTCTCCAAGATCTTCTTTCCTTTCTTTTTAAGCATATTAGTTCTCTGCTTACTCATACTACTCTTTTCTGCATGACAGTGTGGATGTTTGTCAGTAAAATCTTTTAGTATTTCACTTTCATGTCTTTTATTTGAGGCTGCTTCACCTTCTTCCATTCCCTCATTTTGTTTTGAAGGCTTTTCACTGATTTCCTTCAGTTTTCCAGGCATCTTTTTAACTCCGCTTTTTACCATATCAGATGGTGGCTGTCTAAAAGCTTTCATAAACTGATGTCTTTCTTCTACAGTACATTTTGGCTTTGCAGCTTCAGGACCTATGGCTTCTAGTACAGCTAACTCCAGTTCTTCCTCCTCTATAACTACATTAGATTTTCTTTTCTGAGTCATTTGTTCAGTCTGTTCCATCTCTAAAACAGATGGACTGCATTCTCTATCTACTTCAAACCCTTTTTGCTTCAAAAAGATAGAAGCTATCTTCCTAGAAACTTTTTGCTCTTTTAGTAGAGAAGGAGATTTTAGTGGAATGGGATGGATCTGTGCAAGCACAGTTACTGTCCTAAGTGATAGTTGCTGAGACTCCTCGCCATTTTCAAGATCACTGGTACTACTATTTTTGTCCGCTTCATTAGCCACCATAAAATTGTTTAGTGTTGGTATTCTGGTTTCTGGAATTTGATCCATTTTATTTTCTCCTTGACTTTTCAAAAAGTCCTCAAATGACACTGTGACTATACTATCATTTAATTGTGAGGTCTTATCCACATTACCTTCAAGGCTTGAATTACTTACAGTACTCTTACTTTCAATTATTTTAGAAGGTGTGACCTGTTTTTTATCTTTTAGTTCCTTTTCTTTCAGCTGGTTTTCAGAGGAGAATCTTTCAGACAAATCAGTATCATCTTTGTGCTTCCTCTTCCTTGATTTTTGTAGGTAATTTTTTGATTTATTTAGTTCAGATCCAGTTTTCTTAGCATCTGTTCTGCAGGTGACAGCGTTGGAAGAGTTTTTGCTTGGTTGATTTTCTGCTGCTAATTCTTCTACGCAGTTTTGGCCAAGTAAAGCATTAGAATTGCTAGCAATAAAAACAGTATTTAAGCACTCCTCCATTGGTTTCATAGTGTCTGTACTGTCATTGCTATTAATTTCTATCACGCATTCATTCTCGGGTGTTTTAACATCTTTTAAATTACTATTTAAATTAACTCTCTTCCTCCTCCTTTTCAGGTTTGAAAAAGATTTTGAAGAAGTTCTCAAAGGTGATTTGAAATCTTTTCCATCATCAACACACAGCTGGTAAGACTGGTTTACTTTATTTTCTCCTGCTCCAGTGGGTAAAATGGTCTTCTCATTTGGAGATGTCTTTTTAAAATAATCCAATATGTTGTTAGATTTTGGTGGCGACAACACTTTATCCACCGTTCTTGCTAATGGTGCAAAATATTTTGTAATGGTTTTTATAGGGGGATCTTCCTCTCTTAATTTCTTGCATGGCTACAAGTAAGAAAAATTCACCATGAAATTTTAACAATGAGTTATTTAGACTGATGATGTATGCAAGGTGGTAACGTACTTTGCCAAACTATTTGAGAGGATAAAAGAAAAATTCAAGTCTTTCTCTAAGGAAAACTCATATGTTACTGCATTTCAACATTACTGTTCTCTTTCCTAGAAAGGTTTCAATTTTTTATAAGGGTATCCAGCAACTTTAGCAGGGAATTTAAAGCTCCCATCTCTGCAGGGTAGACCCCCCCCCCACACTTCTGTACTGCCACAGTGACTTCAGCTCGGCTCTGTACGGAAGTCTGATTGCAGGAAGCTAATTACAACATAAGGGCCTAAAACAGCTCTGAAAGGATCCCAGACTGCCTTAGGTAACTTCAGGACAAATTATCTATATGACTTATGTTTTTCAGGGTAGCAACCAAAGTGCTCCTTTGTACACCACCTAGTCCAACCTGATATTGGCTGGGGACTAAAGGCAGTATTGAAATGCATATATTCGTATTAAATATATCTCAAGGAAAACAATACTACAAAAATCTTAAATATCTTCAAGAATCAGAAAAAGTTACATTTTTCTATAATATATGAGCAAAATCCCTTATGTCATATTACCAGTGAAGCAGCTTCACAATGTACAAATTATTTTCTAATAATTGACTATGCTTTTTGCACCTAATTTCTTAGTCAATCCAAAAAGAATCCAAAATATCATTATATTGTGATGATAGCGTGATGAATTCTGCAATGGAGGACAAAGGTGCCTATGAATTTGATAGCAAGGCTGGTCTACACACAATTTTTCTACTACTTAACTATATTGGTGGGAAACCAGCATAATTAAAGCGATACAACCCCTTAGAGTGGAGGCAATTGTATTGGTATAAAGATCCTTCCACCAGTACAAATTATTATCATAAAATTAGGGAAATAAACTAGAGTAAGGAACCATCTTTTTACTAGTACAGCTGTTTCTATCATAGAGGTTTTTACAAATTAACTAGTTCAGTAAAAATCAACCAATCATTCTACTAATCAAAACAGCTGAAATCAGTATTGCTTAGACCAGGCCTTAAACATCATCAACAGACTAGACTACACTTAGTGGTTTTTAAACCAGGGGTTGGGACACAGTATTGGGTCAAGACGCTCAGGTACTGGGTCACGGCACCCCCTGCTGCTGCTGTCGAAAGACTGGCCTACATTGCTGAAAGATGTTGGGTCATGGGCATAAATGATTTTTTTCAACTGGGTCCTGAGGAAAAAAGTTTGAAAACACTGCACTACACTATGTCGTAGGAGATAAACCGAGCAGTCCCCTTTTCGAGCTTTCAAGGAACCAAAAAAGATTATGAATAAAAAGACTCAGTTAGCCATAACTTTGGCAGGATTAGTGATGCATAAATGTTATGACAGCTACCACTGGGCTGCAAGGGTTGGTGTGCAGAAACAGGACATTTACATGTTGAGTCTTCACATTAGCACAATAGAATTCAGCATGTAGAGACATTTGACACCCAGTTCAAAAGAAAAACAACCCAAATCACAATAACTTATTGAGGCAGCACCACCATGACCCATGCATTCCACATAAGCAGCACATGTGTGTACTCTGGTACCCTAACTTGGGAAACCCACAGTCTCCTTGTGAAGCTGCCCCACAGCACATCAGAGCAGCTGAACCTCACCCAGAGGGGAATGGCGGAGAACCCAGGAGCACCTGTCATGGGCCAGGAGTTTGTGGGACTCAGTGCTGTATACCCAATAGCGCCACTCCTGCGCAGCCCACAGGATGGGCCCTGCAGTTGGGCTGCCCAGAAGACCCCCTTCACAGCAGCAGGATCAGAACCACCCCCCACAGCACTCACCCACCCCGTACTGCAACGTCAAGACCCTGCCCCACAGCGCTCACCCGCCCCCACACTGCAACGCCCCCTGCC